>SNQJ01S0032017.1:60116-78920 GCA_010110895.2 Picea sitchensis
TTACCTTGATATTTGTTGCGCCAAGCATTAATGAGTTAATGTAATGAAGCGCACTTTTATTGTATTATAGATAGGAAGGCATTTATTAGATTTAATGTTGTTAGATAGGAATTTATTGTATATTTCATAGCTTCAGATTTCGAGAGGGAAAACGGAATATAGGCACCCTCCTTTATATCATTGAAAAAAAGAAGCATTCAGAAGAGAAGAGTAGAGAACTGGTGAAGAACACCCATGTACAGATTGAATTTATAGAAGGAAGTCTTTGATTCAGCTTCATGGTTTGTGTCGTTTCTCTGTGTTGATATTATGCTCCTGTATGTTTGCTTTCTGTCATGCATTTGCTTTGATATGCTGTGTATGTGGGTTCATAGTTGAATTGAAATCTGTGAGAGAGAGGAGAATGAGTTTCAATTGTTTCTCTGTCTGAGCCAGGAGATTCCTGCATAGAGTGCAGTTGAATTCATCCGCATAGAGTGCGTTGATGAGGCTAGACAGTTGAAATCTTATTCTCATCTGCCCAGAAGTTGAATTGGGTTATTAGAGCCGTGCAGGTGAAGTGCAGGCCAAGGATGGAGTCTCAATGGGAACTCTAAGCAAAGGAAGAGAGGGATTCCTATGGCTTTGAGCGCATAGAATTCCGAAGTACTCAACACTTTGAGAGCTGTTGAAGTCAAGCACGAGGAGTGTGTATAAAATCTCTGAAGGAGTCAGAGGAATTTAGCTCAGGAGGGATAGTTCCTTTTGAGATTTATGTGGGAACAGACCCAGGAGGGCTCGAACAGGAACGAAGCTTTGGAGCAGGAGAAATTTCTAAGGTGGAGAATTGACGGTCAGGGATCGCTGTGGAGAATCGTGAAGTCCCGCAGACCATCAGATCTGGGAAAAGTAGCGAGGGATTTAAGCCCTTGAGCGCAGGAAGAACCCATAGCCATCGCATATCGGCATATCGGGGTTTGCGAATATGAGAGTTTTGAACTCGTTGAAATCACGATTAGCAATTTCCCGAACTAACGGGAGCCGTCGATCGTCAAGAGGACAGGTGGCACAAGATCCCATCATATCGGGGTTCGGAGAATCGAGGTTCTCGACCAGCGAGAACTCTTGTAGGACGTATCCGTGATCCGCGAAATCCCGAAGGTGACGTGGCAGCGTGGGACCCCGGAGGATAGTGGAGTACATGTGTCACTGTATCGGGGAATCGACACATCGGGCCTTGGGGACTGTAAGTTCAAGTTGTTGACATCGCAGGTAGCAATATCCCGAAATGGAAATCCCCGATAGGCGTGTGAAATTTGACCTTTGACCCATCGGGGTTCGGGGTTTCGAATTGCATGAGAACTGTGTTTGCGAGTTTCGCGATACCGCGAAACCCGATCTCCCGAGAAGCGAAGGGGAGATCGCGGAAGGAGAGCTGTGGGTGGAGAGCACTCTCGAGAGGAGTGGAAGAGTTCTTTAACTCTTCGGGCCTGTGTGAACGAAGGTCCTGGTGGGAGCAAGTTGGACTGTGAGGGTAGTGACCTTGCATCACCTTCTCAATTCTCCAATGCACAAACTTCCTGTGCTTCTCTTCGACAATTTTGAAGGCTTTATCCTTCCTGATATTTTTCTACCTCCGAGTCTTAAAGAAGACTCCTGCACGCACTCCTTGCAACAAATTCCTCAGCTACTCCAAGGAATTGAAGTCCTTCGACTCTGTGCACTCCCTACAACAGTAGTCCTTCAACAATTTCTCAGGTTCACAAACTTTGAGACTTTACCCGACCTGCGCACTCCTTGCACGACACCTGTGCCTAGTTGCACTTCTGAGGGAATGAGAACAAAAGCTATCTTATCTGAGCTTTCAAAGACAAACCTCTGAACCCTTTGTCAACACACTCCTTGCGGACAATTCAACTCCACTCCTTGCAGGAACTCTTTCTCAGATAGAGAAATAATTGAAACTCATTTCCCTTACTTTCTCTCTCTCTCAGATTTCAAACATTTAACAAGAAATCATACACACATAGCATAAACAACAAATGCATGATAGAAAGAGTAAAACATTCATGAGCATAACATTCAATAACACATACATAGAGAATATTTGAACACCATGAGTCTGAATCAAAGCCCTTTTTGTATTAATCCAGAACTTATGTACATGGAATTTGTCTATACAACTCTCTACTTCTTCTCTTCTATGATCTATGCTCTCAATTGACATAATCATCCCTCTATTACAATACACAATGAGGGTGTCTATATCTTGTTTCCCTCTTTTTCTCTAAAACTGTCTAATCTAGAATTAAATTCTATCTACCTTCATTAACTACTATAAATGCCTTCTACCTACTATGGACGAGAGCGGATCGCTCAAGGTCCGTTTACATTTTACAAGTGTCCCCTCCATTTAATGATCTCATTGTCATTTACATAACATTTTCAAAATTTTCACTGGGTGCTTTTCCAGCTGTCTTTTATCTCCGCACTGGCTCGCTTGAGATGCTCCTGCATCATACTCTCTTTCTTGAAAAATTTCATGGGCTCCTATCCATGAGCTCGCGAACAATCTATCCATGTTTCTGGATCTCTGCTTCAGTTTTCCAGTTGGCATCTTCAACTGGATGGACCTTCCATTTAACCAAATACTCAAAGTATTGCTTTCGCCTAGTCTTCTTGCTGACCCTTTTGTCCAGTATGCGCTCCATCTGTGGATTTTCTGCAACTGGCATCTTCTTTCGCCACTGAACCTCTGACTGTTCATTTCCTATCTCTACTTCCTCAACTTTATAAGGGTACAAATATGAGATATTGAATATCAGATAAATTCTGATCCCATCGGGTAATTCAATCTCGTAAGCATTTGCCCCAAATTTCTTCAAGACCTTGCATGGTCCGATTTTCTTCATTTTCAGTTATTATATGTTCCTCTCAGGAACCTTTCCTTTCTCAAATGTGTGAGTATCAAATCACCAACTTCAAATTGAAGCTGTCTTCTATGTTGATATGCCCTGTATTTATAATTTTGGCTTGATTGTTACAATCGCTCCTTCACCTCGCTATGAAGCTCCTTCATCGCCTCTGTGAAATCTTCTGCACTAGCACTCCTAGTCACAATCTGTTCTGGATCTCTCAACTCAAAAATTCCTCTCGGCTGCATGCCATAGAAAATCTGAAATGGAATCTTCCCCATGCTTCTATTAACCTAGTCGTTATAAGAAAACTTCGCTTGTGGTAATATGTTGTCCCATTGGCTGTGGTGTTCTGTCACCAAGCTTCTGAGAAAGTCTCCTAGGCTTATGTTCACCACTTCTGTTTGTCCATCCGTTTGAGGATGATAAGATGAACTAAATGACAAGTTAGTTCCCAGCCTCTTCCATAAGGTCCTCCAGAAGTGTCCTACGAACTTAGTGTCTCGATCCGAAACTATGCTTCTTGGCAAGCCATGAAGTCAAATGACTTCTTTGAAAAACAAATTCGCAATGTGAGTTGTGTCACTAATTTTCTGACATGGAATGAAATGTGCCATTTTGGAAAATCTATCCACCACCACAAAGATTAAGTCGAAACCTCTTTGTGTTCTTGGCAACCCCAATATGAAGTCCATGCTGACTACATCCCACAGCCTCTCAGGTATGGGCAATGGTTGATAACATCCTGCATTCTGCCTCTTTACTTCCGAATGCTGACAAATTCTGCATCTGTCCACAAATATTTTAACTTCTTCTCGCATTCCTGGCCAAAAATATGACTCATTCAATTTTGTGAATTTCTTGTCATGACCAAAATGCCCGGCCAATCCTCCACTGTGTTTCTCCTTCAGCAAATTCTCCCTCATGGAGCATTTTGGAATACAAAGTTGATTACCTTTAAACAGTAACCCTTCCTGGATCATGTATTCTGCCCATTGTATTCTATCCCTGAGAATTGGATTCTCAGCTGCTTCATACGCCTCTTTAAAATCCGGATCAGCTTGATACATCTCCTTGAGATCATTAAAACCCAACGTTTTGACTTTGAACTCTTGCAATAGCAAACACTTCCTACTCAAACCATCAACAACTATGTTAGCAGTACCAAAAATATGTTTAATTACAAAATTGAAATTTTGCATATATTCAACCCATTTTACATGTCTTTGATTCAACTTTTCCTGTTGAGTCACAAACTACAGTGAATGATTGTCATTGTATAAGACAAACTCCTTAGGAATCAAGTAATGTCTCCATTTCTTCAATGCCTATATAATAGCATAGAACTCCTTGTCATACGTGGAGTATTTGACTTTTGCTTCTTTCAGCTTCTTGCTGAAGTATGCTATCGATCTGTCTTCTTGACTCAAGACTGCCCCTATTGCAAATCCACTTGCATCGCATTTCACTTGAAATGTCTTATGGAAATTAGGAAACACCAGAATTGGTTGTTCTATGATTTTCCTCTTCAACAAATTGAAACTCTTTTCGGCTTCTTCTGTCCAGTGAAAAGACTTGTGTCTCTTCTTCACTGTGTCCATCATCGGTGCACTAATTCCACTGAAATTTCTGATGAAATTTTAGTAGAAACTAGCCAATCCGTGAAAAATTCTCACCTCAAAGATATTCTTTGGTGATGGCCAATTCTTGATTACCTCCACCTTATCTGGATCCATCCTCAACTTATCTGCAGAAATAACAAACCCCAAATAAATGAGCTCTGTCTTCATGAATGAGGATTTCTTCATGTTTATCAGCAGCTTCTCCCGCTGTAACCTTTGCATCATGGTAGCCAAATGTTTCAGATGCTCTGCCTTTGTTTTACTGAAAATCAGTATGTCATCAAGGTACACAATGACAAATTTGCCGATGAAATCCTTCAGGACTTCATTCATCAATCTCATGAAAGTACTCAGTGCGTTTGTTAAACCAAATGAAATGACATGCCATTCATATAACCCTTCATTGGTTTTGAATGTTGTCTTCCATTCGTCACCTTGTCTCATACGAATCTGGTGATATCCACTCTTTAAGTCAATTTTCGAAAAACAATTTGCTCCACTCAAGCAATCCATCAGATCATCCATCCTTGGAAATGGAAATCTGTACCTGATGGTTATCTTGTTGATCACCCTTGAGTCAGTACACATCCTCCAGCCTCCATTTTTCTTCGGATTGAGTACTTTCGGAACAACACACGGACTCAAGCTTTCCCTAACCAAACCTTTGTCCAACAAATCTTGGACTTGTCTTTTGACCTCTTCATTCTCCTGCGGTGTCAATCTATACGTTGCTTTGTTTGGAAAACTAGCTCCAAGTATGAGATCAATATGATGACTCACACTTCTGATCGATGGAAACGAACGAGGTAGTTCGTCCACTACTATGTCAACGAAATCTTCCAGTAGTTCCTGAACCTCTTCTGGTAAATCATCTACCCTTGTGTTGATTAAAATAATCTTTGGCTTCCTGACCACAATGAATTGTGGTTCCTCCTTCTTCTTAACCTCTATAAGAAGTTCCTTCCCACTCATGAGAAGTGCAGTGTTGCTTACTTCCGGTTTCACCTCCTTATCTTTGATTGGAAGCAACATGTGAGTTCTCCCATTCTTCTCTAGGGTGTATGTGTTCATTTTCCCATCATGAATCACATTTTTGTCATGTTGCCATGGTCTACCCAGCAATAGATGAAAAAAATCCATAGGAATAACATCACACTAGATCTTATCATTATATCCTCCTATTTTAAATTCAACTAAACATTGTTTAGTGATAGTTACCTGATGTCCTTTTTGTAGCCATGAAACTCTATATGGGTTTGGATGATCAATCGTCTCCAGCTCTAGGTTTTCTACCATCTCTGTTGAAACAAGATTATCTGTGCTACCACTGTCTACAATGACTTTGCATACCTTATCTTTGGTTTTGCATGTAGTTCAAAAAAGTTTGTTTCTTTGGACTGAACTCTCCACCTCCTTCTCTGGCGTCAAAAGAGCTTTTCGCATCATCAGTGATCTTCTGCCTTCAACATCCTCTACCTCAACATTTCGCCTCTATGCTTCGGCAATGTGAGTCTCTCCTTCCTCTTTCTTTTTGTCTGGACACTCATAAGACTTGTGTCCATTCTTTCCACATGTGAAGCATGTTATTACTCCACCTCTTCCTCTTCCTCTACCTCTAGTATGAGGAAAAATGTTGGTATCAACATACTCTCCTCTCTGATCAACATACTACCCTTGTTGTCCAGAGTATTGCCCTCACTGTGAGCTTCCACCTCTCTCAATCTGAGGTTGAGGTTTCTTCCAGTCTTCCTTAGGCTTCTGATTTCTATCTTGGACAACTAATTTTCCCCTGGGTTGACTTCTGCCTTGGCCTCTTTGACCCTACTTTCATCTTAGCTTCTCTTCCACCTTTAGAGCCATTTGATAAGAATATTCCACCGTTCGGATGGTCAACATACTCATCTCATCCTGAATTTCGTATCTCAGGCCATTCATATACCTGGCAATTTTTTCATTATTACTTTCACGATGACCTGCTCTGATGTTCAGCCTGTAGAACTCTTCAGTGTCCTCCTTCACTGTCATCAGCTTCTGTCTCAAGTTCTGCATCCTTTGAAACAGAGTAATTTGATAATCTCTAGGGATGAATTTCGACTTCATCTTTGTGATTATCCTGTCCCAACTCTTGATCTTCTGCTTACCTTGGCAACGTTTGTCAACTTGTAGTTCATCCCACCACAATGTTGCATGTCCCTTTAATCTCATGACAACATGTTTGACCTTCTTGTCTTCTTCGACATCTTCATAGTCAAATTATGTGTCCAGAGCTCTAATCCAATCTAGAATCTCCTCTACATCCATATTTCCCTCATAAACTGGAATGTCCATCTTGTCTCTTGCACTCATTCTTGCAACAGCTCTAAGCAAAGCGTTCATTTGTTGCATCTTCTGCTGTTACATCTTCTTCTCCATGTCCAGCTTCATCTTCTCTTTCAGACTCACTGACATCTCCAACATCAGTTGTGCGCCTCTATTTTATTTACATGTCCATGAGTATGGCACGTATGTCATGCAGATCTCTTTCCACCTCTGGATTCTGCATCTGCCTACCCCTTCCTCTTGACACCTCCCTTTCCTCTTCTAGTTTGGGATTTTTTCTGTCCTTTCTTCTCGGCATCATGGTGAATCTTCCTTCCCTCCTACAGAAAGCAAAGAAACCTTTCTGAGCTCTGATACCAAAGATGACGTATCCCTCCTAACCCATAGGTCAGAAGTCCACATACACAGGATCGTTCTTATTCCACTCGCCCAAATAGCTCTCGGCAATTGGCTCTTCTGTTTCCACTTTCGGGAAAATCTACACCCACAACAAAACCTCGTGGAATTCCCCCTTCACGTTTTGGGAGATCAGACTTCACGATTTCGCGATTCCAGTGGTCAAGCACCCTGTCTCTCAAATCCCCAAAACTCGAAAATAGTCAACACTTGACCTTTCCCTTGTTGATTTCAGATTTCTCCTTATCACAAGTTTGCGAGTTGCGATGTCATGCAACTCTGCTCCACGAACCCTGAAATCTAGATTCTCTATTTCTCGAAATCCTGAAATGTCAACTCTTGACATGATTCCCGGCGCTGGTCCCACAACTAGACTTTCCGCCTTTTTGGGACTTCGCACTTCGCGAGTCTTAATGCAAAGATTTAGGTACTTCAATCCATGAAACCTCGAAATGGAAATCCTCGGCAAATCCAACAGCCCTTGTTGGCTTGAATCTACGGCTCTACCTCTCTTGAGATTGAACCTTTGAAAACACTCTCCGTAACTCTCCTGCTACTCCACGAGATCTGATGGCTCGCGGGACTTCGTGAATTCTCCACGGAGAATTTCGACCGTCCATTCCTCTTCCTTCTCAAGGACTCCTG
This sequence comes from Picea sitchensis, assembly GCA_010110895.2. Classification (NCBI taxonomy): domain Eukaryota; kingdom Viridiplantae; phylum Streptophyta; class Pinopsida; order Pinales; family Pinaceae; genus Picea; species Picea sitchensis. The sequence goes on from SNQJ01S0032017.1 coordinate 67,993, forward strand.
CAACTTTTTACCAAAGTGTTTTTCAACGGTACTTAACTACCTGTGACACAAACTTGCAACACCTTCTCAATGCTCCAATGCACAAACTTCCTATGCTTCTCTTCGACAATTTCAAAGGCTTTATCCTTCCTGATATTTTTCCACCTCTAAGTCTTAAAGAAGACTCATGCATGCACTCCTTGCGGCAAATTCCTCAGCTAATCCAAGGAATTGAAGTCCTTTGACTCTGCGCACTCCCTACAACAGTAGTCCTTCAACAATTTCTCAGGTTCACAAACTCTGAGACTTTACCCGGCCTGTGCACTCCTTGCACGACACCTGTGCCTAGTTGCACTTCTTAGGGAATGAGAACAAAAGCTATCTTATCTGAGCTTTCAGAGACAAACCTCTGAACCCTTTGTCAACGCACTCCTTGCGGACAATTCAACTACACTCTTTGCAGGAACTCTTGCTCAGGTAGAGAAACAATTGAAACTCATTTCCCTTACTTTCTCTCTCTCTCAGATTTCAGACATTTAACAAGAACTCATACACACATAGCACAAATAGAAAATGCATGACAAAAAGAGTAAAACATTCATGAGCATAACATTTAATAACGCATACACAGAGAATATTTGAACACCATGAGCTTGAATCAAAGCCCTTTTTTTATTAATCCAGAACTTATGTACATGGAATTCGTCTATACAACTCTCTGCTTCTTCTCTTCTATGCTCTATGCTCTCAATTGACATAATCATCCCTCTGTTACAATACACAATGAGGGTGTCTATATCCCGTTTCCCTCTTTTGCTCTAAAACTGTCTAATCTAGAATTGAATTCTATATACCTTCATTAACTACTATAAATGCCTTCTACCTACTATGGACGAGAGCGTATCGCTCAAGGTTCGTTTACATTTTACATGTGTCCCCTCTGTTTAATGATCTCATTGTCATTTACATAACATTTTCAAAATTTGCGCTGGATGCTTTTCCAGCTGTCTTTTATCTTCACGCTGGCTCGCTTGAGATGCTCCTCCATCAAACAACGTGTCCCTTCATTTTTTTTCTAACCTACGAAATTCTCTCACCCATATTTCGACTGAAAACCTAATGTTCAGCCGAAAAACTAGGAATCCATTTACTTTTTACAAATTTTGTTAGTAAAATATCTTTCGACCGAAAAAAAATACTTTCTGGACAAAAGATTCTTTCGGTCGAAAACTGGTGAATGGGACTGTTTGCAAGAACTTGATAATTCCCTCCAGCCTCCTTGCACTTTGGAGGTTGCGAACTCCTAAAAATACTTAGATTTTAGATTTGAAATTGATATCAGTATTTGCAAAATTGAATCTACTTTCTATGGATATAATTTGTTTTCATTTTCATTATTTAGATCTAATTTTATTTAATTTTATAAAAAAATCACTACATAATATTTTTAGGCAACATTATGATTCAGTTAAATGAAATGAAATATCTATAAAAATACACAGTGGAAAATTTTGAAAAATTTATATTTAGAATCCTTAAATTGTTCTCTTCAAAAGAGTATTTTTAGATTTTAATTTTAAGTAGAAATTAAGATAGATACAAGGTGGGGGAAAAAATGTGTTTAAAATCTGCAACTGTTTCATCTTGGTCAACTTAAAAAATTTCTAGAAATTATAACATTCATCTGTTAGATTCAAAACTATAGTCATAAGAAAACAAAGTCTCTGTAGATTGTTGCAGTATATTTAGTTTGTCAAAAACAAAAGTTTAATATTAGATACATTATGGGGGGAAAACATAACTTGTTATCATTCCTTTCAATTTTAAGGAACATAATTACCGAATTACCAAATTGACATATCAAATCTCAATAAAAATAATTTGAAAAATAGTGAGTAGAAAGCTAACAAAATTATTCACAAGGTTGTTTTTTACTGTAAAGTGAAATTATAAATAAAAAAAATACTTTTGTATACTAGAAGTTGAAGAACTTGTGAAAATATAATTTTTTTCTCTCATAAAACAAACAAAATAGATATCCATACTCATGATTTTGCCCTGGCACTGGAATTTTTCATAAATTTTGTTGGGGTTTTTAGAACTCTCCTTTAGCTTGATCAGTTCTTCCTTGGGGGATTTGTCTTTCCACCTTCCCTTTTTAGATCATTCAAAGAACTGATTAGTTCTGCCTCAAGATCCACTTCATCATTTTCAAGGGTTTCTTTCTGAATTTCCAATGCCATAAAGAGCACTCTGTCTGAGTCAATGTCACTATCATCATCCTCATCAGACGAGGAACTATATTCTCTTGAGTAGAGTATTTTATTGAAGACTTTATTTTATTTCCTTTATTGTTTCCCTTTTGATATTTCTTTTCTTTATTGGGAACTTCTCCTTCGCCACTATCTGAATTCTTGGAACAAGGACATTTAGAACAAAAATGACCAATTTTACCACAAATAAAGAACTTTAAGGGAATATTACATTTGTACTTGCTAGTTCCTTTCTTCAAACTCCTCATGAAGTTGGATGTCTCTCCATATTCATGTGAATCATTGTTACAGTTGAATCTTGACTTTGACTTTTGATTATTCTTTCTTGTCGTCTTGGATGCTTTGAAAGCTTCTTCCTTCTTGGATGGATTATCATGTTATTTTCTCATTTCATAAGATGTAATTATTCCATGTATCTCATCCATGCTTAACATAGAAAGATCTTCTCTTTCTTCCAGGGATGAAATCTTAGGATGAAATATCACTGGAAGAGACCTTGGTACCTTTTGAACAATCATTGAACCTTTAATTTATTCTCCTAATCTTTGAATAACATTCACTATTTCATCAAATCATAGAAAATAAGTTGCAATATATTCATATTCCTTCATTTACATTTTTTCAAATTAACTTATGTAAGTTTGAAGCTTAGTCCCTTTGTCGCTATCAACTCCTTCATAAAGATTCTAAAGTTTGTCCCAAATATCCCTTGCAGAGTCAGAATCCATAACCTTGACATATATTGAACTATCCAGGGCACTCAGAATAACATTTGTAGCCTTCAAATTGTTTTCAAAAAGTTTCTTTCCATATTTATCTATTGGGGGAGTTATAGGTACTTTGTTTCCATCTACTACTACTTTCCAGATATCAAATCTTTATGCTTGCAAATGTTTCCATCCTTCTTCTCTAGAAGCCATAGTTATTACCATCAAGCAATGGCATTCCACTCTTAGTGCACTTCATGATCTACCTTTCAGTGGTTAGGTTATTTCTAAAGGACTTTCTCTGATACCAATTGTTGGAATATTCATTAATACTGAGAGGGGGGTGAATCAATATTAGACACTTTTATCACTTTTAATCACAACATTTAAACATTAAGCTATGAAAAATTTATCACTTATGATTGTGTTCAATATATTTTTGCATTCAAGATATCATAAACATATACACAATATACAAAATTTTTATGTGGAAACCAAAAATGAGAGAAAACCATGGAACAATTTTAAATGTATCACAATACTACATCTATTGGAAGCACCAAATTCCAAAATTCTCTAGCATCAAGTAGAAGGAGGCACCAACCCATTTTTTTACATCCTCCAACTTGAAGGAAGCTACAACTCCCTAAATTTTACAACTTCAACCGGAAAGAGGCAACAACCCCCTTTCCTTACCCCTTCCTTCCACTCTTGAATATAAATAAGAGAATCAACCTGTCAATGTTACTATCACCGAAATTGATATATAATCATCATCAAAGTTGGTTCAACCACAACAACCACATAATAATTATGCTAATATATCCAAGAAACCTTACAGGACTGGACTAAGCAACGACTAGGGCCTTGTGTTATGAGTACTGTACAACCAGTTAGGGCCTCACAAGGCACCCTATACTTGACCCATGGGGTCACCTCATATAGGATTTCCTGAAAACCATTCTCACATCTACAACCCTGAAAACTCCCTCCTTTGCATGACTTCACTACTTCACTTGCACTAAGAGATAAAAAAAATCTTGATGGAGATTGAGAGGCTCTTGATGTGTATTTATTTCCATCCAAGTACCTTCTTTTCTTGTCTTTAGAATCGACCTATAACTTCTTTTTTGCTACAAGTTTTTTTTCCTTTACTTCATTTTCGGGCCGACCTATAAGTTCTTAATCATTTGGGGGGAAAATGACATGATCATATTTAAGAGGGCATATCTCCTCAACCATGAGAAACCATGTGGCATTCCACCTACCATTTGAAACATGTTGGCGAGGACTATCAATCCATGGATGATTTTCATGAATTTGTTATTTCCTTCATACTATTTTTCTTCAATCAACTTCAAGCTTCATGACCACCCATTTGGGGCTTCATAACCATATTCTAAGGGATTCTTGACCATACATTGTAGCTTATTTTCTTAACTACTATGGATTCTTGTAGGATTATTCAAATCATCTTCCCATGAGGGCCATGCTTAGAGTTACGCCATAAGGGGACCACTTTGGATACTCCTTCAAATAAACCCATCACTTCTAGGGAATTCTGAACCTACTTTGAGGATTCTTCTAGGACTGACATCAATAAAAACCAAGTTTCAAACACAATTTCACTCTAAGGACACAACAATAATGTTAGAACTTTAACCTATAATATTGGCATAACATGTTTGAATGTTTGAATGTGATTCAAGGAAATCCTATCTATCCCAATTGTCTAAACATTCATTTGAAATTTTCATTCCTATGTCCTATACGGTAAAATAGATAATAGTAGTGCACTAAGTCCAATATTTATTTATTTTTATAATTGAATGGTTCTCCTTTCCAAGAAAAAGATATAGAAGAGATAAGAGAAAAAATTATTTTACACCCCAATGTGGTTAAAAGGAAATTCATTACACTTGATAATTAGCAAGAGTAACACAAATATATTTTTTTTAACAATATTATCAAATTATTTGGGAGGGAGTAACTACCTTTCATCCTAATCCTCACACAAGAACTAAGAAATCATTAGGAAGTGCAAGTTTCCTTATATAATCAAGTTAATGCGAGATGATGTTCTATGTGGTATGGAATTCATACATTACATATGCACTCTCTAGAAAAGGCTACTTGTATGATATGCATGGGAATATTGAGCAAGGAGTTAAAGTGTCATGGTTAATGTACAAGACCAAAGTTACTATAAATGTAAAATTACACAAGGTCTGAGTTTCCTTAATATTGGCAAAATAGGCTAAGAAGTTGACTCATAATTGTTTTTAAAGGACACAAACCAACAATAATGTTATTAAGAACTTTTAAGTTTGTCTTTGGCCAAATACACTAAAATAATTCTCATAATTTTTTCTTATTCATGATAAGACTACAAACCACCAAGAAAGTTGTAACTAGTGTATTTTCCATAAATACAATGGAATTAAAGATGCAAATTGAAGAATATTAAATCCTCTTCAAAATCCCACAAGTGTCCCACTTCATAGCCAACTCAAATGTCCATTTTGTTGGAATAATGTAGAAATTAGGATACTTAGTTAAGATTTACGTAACTAAGTTGTTCATGTTTAGGTTTGCATTAGTTTCAGATCCACATTTATAGGAGATCTGTTCAAGTTTGTTTCATGCACCTTGTGTTATATATATGTAATTGATTTACATTAATAAATAACCAAGGTGAGCTCTGCTCATGTATTCAGTTTGGTTCTGCCTTTGAAATTTGGTGATAAGAAAGTGGTTTTCGTTACTTGTCATTTCTTTGTAGGTAGTCGAAGCAAATATGTTCCTCAGTACTGAGCACACATGGAGCACTGTTGTTTTCGGTGCAAGAAATTGTTGTCCAGTGATCATTGCTATGATGTGAAGACGTGCTTATCATTGTTGTTGAAAGAAGACTCAATGTGAAGGAATGGGTCATCAAAAGAGAATTAAACAGCTCCGGAGAGAGCTGAAACACATGTGGAGGAAGAATCAACAAGAGGAAATATATTTTGCAGGTAAATATAAAGTGTCAGAGGAACACATACCCGATGGAGACCAGGATCATATTGTGGATCTGGAGTAGATTAATGAAGATGAATAAATCGATGCAATATTGAAAAGGTTAATACTAGTTTTACCATCATTTTCAGGTAAAAATTTTGATCTTTGGAAAATGAAAATGGAAGGTTTACTTGGATCAGTAGATTTATGGGTATTTGTTCAAAATGGTTATGAAGATCCTACTAAGAAGAGAAGAGATAAATTAACATTATATTTTGTTAGTTCAGCAATGAATAATGGCATCATGTCTGCTCTGTTATGTGAATTTGGTGAAATAGAGAATGCAAAAATGTTTCGGGATAATCTAGAGATGAAGTTTAGTGTGAGGGGGAGGAAGATAGCTAAAGATGAAATTAATCACGTCACTGCTGTTGAAAATGGTGAGTGTATTGACAGTCTTATAATTGAAATAAAGACTGGAAATGATTGCATTGAAATCACAATGATTGATGATGAAAGTGTGTATGTAGCTGATTGTGACAATGAGAATGAAAACCTTGTGGAGGAAGATCTCTTTGAAGGAGAGACATATGAATTCAGATTTGATGAAGACAATTCATCTAATGAAGAGTGGTCAAAATTGATGCATGAGAAACATCTTATTGATGAGTTGTTGTTTGGTGAGAAGAATGGTCCACTTGCATACACAAATCAAGTGGAAGACAACTTTATTATTGCAGAGAAGGAAGAGAAGGAAGATGAACAGGAGAGAAATAAAAAAGCTCTCTTAGAAGAGAAAAATGAAATGAGCAAAAATTGTATTGATACTCTAATGAATGTTTTTGAGTGTGCGGGTTTTACTAAGGAAGAATGTGATGTGAAGCACTTAGGTGAAGTGCCAGATAAGTTTGATGAAGAATTAAAATTTATTGAGGAATGACTTCAAAAGACATATTATGATGAATGCAAAGAAACATTAGATTATGATGAGGATTGTATGGACACTGAAGAAGAAGAATACTGCATTACAGATATAGAAATTGAGTCATTTTTTATAAAGTGGAGTCCTGAAGAAATAAAGTATTACTATAAGATAATGTTGCAAGAGTTAGTTGAGCAGGACATCTAGAAATGGGAGCAACATATTTATGTGGAGTTGGAATCATTTGTGAACATTAAAGACAAATGTTCTCAGGACAAATAAAATGCAGAAGTGTTGAGGACAAAGAACACTAATCAGAATTCAAATTCCAAAATGCCGAGGAACAAAGCAAAAAGGGCTATGAAGCATAACAGAGTCAAGATGAAACATATATGGAGTAGCAAGCCAAGGAAGAAGCTCCATCTACATCACTATCTAAGATCAAGAAAGGTCAATATGAAATTGTTAATTTGTAAGCCTAGCTGAGACTGAGACCAACAAGCATGTTATGTTCTTCTCTGTTATGTTTGGTAGAAAATCCATTTCTGCATTAAGGGGGAGTGTTGGAATAATGTAAAAATTAGGATACTTAGTTAAGATTTACGTAACTAAGTTGTTCATGTTTAGGTTTGCATTAGTTTCAGATCCACATTTATAGAAGATCTGTTCAAGTCTGTTTCATGCACCTTGTGCTATATATATGTAATTGATTTGCATTAATAAATAACCAAGGTGAGCTCTGCTCACGTATTCAGTTTGGTTCTGCCTTTGTTATTTAATTCATTTTACATGAAACTCGACTCTTTTGTAGATATTGAATAATAATAAAGAAATGTGTTTTATTTTTTTCTAGATTCATGACCTTGTCGATGGGTTGAAAGGAGTTCAATATTTCAGAGAAACCTGATAATGGAGATATCATCATTTTTGTATGTGATTATTTTCATAACACTCTTAATAGATTTTCCAATGGTTTGAAATGACCTTTTAGATTACTAATGCACCAACAAATGTTTTGAAACACCAGAACGATGTCTTTGGTATTTATATAAAAAAGTGTGATATAGAACGTCAACCAAATTTTTGGTGTTTTTGAAAAACACACAAGTTGTGTTTTCTTAGAAAATCATTCATTCATTTGTGCTAAAAAGTATTACATATATGAGATATACATGAATGATAAATGTATTCACGTGGATGTTGAGAAAGCTCAATTCATAATAAAAAATTGGGTAGTTTCTATTGAAGATGTTGGAAAAGAAACATCACAAGAGTAGGAAACCTTAAAGAAAATAAAACATTCCAAATAAGAAAATAAAGAGAAAAATATGATTCTATAATATCTACTAGATGTAAAATACAAGATGATTCCCCATATTTATAACAAACCATGAGAAGCCCAACATTTAGGAAGGATAGTTTTCCAGTAATGTGAAACTATAACAAGTGGACAATTAATGATTTGTCAAAGGAAGCTTACAACTTTGGATGGTTGGATTATAACTATCTACCAACACCCCCTTTAAGTGAAATTTAGATAAAAAATAGAAAAGGAAGAATACAAAAGACGACTATAAACCAATAGTCCTAATAGTCCTAATACAATACATAAGTAAAAAATAAAATTTTATAAATAGAAAAAAAGGAAAAACCATAGAAAAAAGTCCTTTGAAAGGAGAGAAAACATTATAAAACCATGTTAAGGTAGAATTACTTAATATGACCAAAGAGGACATCCCAATAATTGATCTAAAGTGAATAAAATGAGATGTTTCTAAAAATTTTGCGAACATGTGTGTAACCTACTCTTGAGTATAAAAATACTCCAAATTGAGAACACCATCTTGCATGAGCTACCGAATGATGTGCACATGAATATCAATGTGTTTTATTTACTAATGATCCTCTTGGTCGCAAGAAATATGTATGAAATTTTAGTTATTACACCAAAGAGTAGTGGGATGCTCCTACTAAATTCCAAATTTTCTCATCAACAATCCAAACCAAAACAATTCATTATTAGACTAGAGAGAATTATAGCATGATACTCAGTTTTTTCTAAATATAATGCAAGAAATAATTCCTTATTGTAAGAATGGGAAATAGGAATAGAGACAAGTAAATAAATAAAATCAAATGTATACTTACGATCACACTATGTGTTAGATTTTTAGCTCGGGAGGTACTCCACATATTTTTCCTTGAATACGGATGTAACCTTATGTTTACACTTGCAGGCACTTAACTTTATAATGAGTGTTTTTTATAAAGTGGTTCTTTTACTAAAGTGATTTTTTAATAAAGTGTACCTTCTAATTTTAAAGTGACTTTATTTCATAAAGTGGACTTACGTAATAAAAATAATTTACTTTAATATTTTAAGTGATTCATTTTGGAGAGAATGGATCATGACCCTTGATCTTGAAAAATGAAAGATTAGATCTTGGCCTTTGGATTTAGGGTTGGGGAAGGTGAAAAGTTGGAGGGAAAATGTTATTGTCATATTTATAAAAGAATTCATTGGGTAGTGTGCAAGACACAACGAGTGAAGGAGATTGAGAGAGATTTTCTTAGAGAGTTTGAAAGAGGAAAGTGAGCATCTTGGTGGCATAGATGATTTTAGGGGCTAAATTTTGCAAATGGGCTACTTTTCCATGGGTTTTCCCAAAAAAGGATTCGCCAATTTCCATTTTTACTAAAAACCATTCACCCAAATTCCCTAAAATAATTTTTTTTTACCTTGAAAATCACCAAAAATTTATAGAAACTAGATTAAATCCTTATAAATTTGAATATTTTTACAAATCTATCGCCAAACATTTTACATTATTCATATTAAAGACTAGTAAGATTAGCACAGGTTACTACATTTTAATATAAATTTTCATCCTTAAAATCATCTCTGTTTGGTGGACATATTTCCCAAGAAAAGGAGGGCACAAATCCCAAGGATATTTTTCTGTGTGAGTGTATTCCTTATTTTCTATTGTTGGGTTGTACTGTATGGATCTGTACAGTCTGTACAACAAAAAGAGGGCACGATTTTCGAGGTTGTCCTTTGGCAAAAAAATCAAGGAAAATTTTTGTGTTGATTTCTTGCTGCTGCTGGGTCGTACTGTGCATGTCGTGCAACACTATGTTGGCCATGGTTTTCTAGGGACATATTTTGAGGAGGCCGTGCAACTGTACAAATTTGGGCATGTTTTTCAAGGAAAAACATTTCTGGGACATATTTGTTGTTGTGACGTATTTCTTCTTGGTTGAAACCGCCCCTCACCGAGCAAGTCGCTCCACCAGGACCTTGTAATTCTCGCGCCCGAAGAATCAATGCTCTTCAAATCCTCTCGGGAGTTCTCCTACCCACAGCTTTCCTTCTCGGCGGTCTCCCTTTCGGAACTCGGGAAATCGCGCTTCGGGAGTTCGCGGTTCACGCGAACACAGTTCACATGCAAAACAAAACCCCGAACCCCGATGGTCAACGGGTCAACTTTCCCACTATCGGAATTTTCCCTATCGGGAAATCGGGAATGGTGATGTTATGTTACACTACCCCTTCAAATCCCCGAACCCCGACCTCTGAATTGATGCCACCTGTCTTCCACTATGTCCTGTGGACCCACCTTGCCGTGTCCTCTTCGGGATTTCGCGGATCACGAATCCATGATGCAAAGTTTCTTCGTGGTCTAGAACCCCGAAGCACCGAACGCCGAAACCCCGAAGCCCGATGACACCTGTCCTCCACTCTCTCTCTGGAGGTCCCACTCAGCTACGTCACCTCCTTTGCTCGTGCGATCGGGGATCGCGGGATCGCGATTTCGCCGGTCACAATTCACTTGCATCACAAATCCCCGAACCCCGATTCTCCGATGCCACCTGTCAACATCCCAGGTGAGGCCTCTCACCTTGACACCTGTCTCCCACTCGTGCTATCGGGAAATCGCGATTCGGGAATTCGCGTTCCCTGATACACAAGGTCACAGACCTTGCCAAACCCCGAACTCCGACCCCTCAGGATCCTTCGCCACGTGTCCACTCTCCGATCAACGG
>SNQJ01S0032017.1:85742-100385 GCA_010110895.2 Picea sitchensis
TCGACCTTTTCCTTCTCAGACTTGCTACTGAGGCTCCCATCCAACCTGCACTCACCTGCAAGGCTCGAACAACTCAACCCCAACTCTGGGAAAAAGAGAACAAAAGTTTAACCACTTAGCCTCCTCGACGCACTCTATGCGGAAAGATTCAACTGCACTCGATGCAGGAATCTCCTGGCCTAAGTAGAGAAACAATTGAAACTCATTCCCTCAGGTTACGAACCTGATACGCAATCACATAAGCAGCATATAACAGATAAGCATAAAAAGAAGCAAGTATGCAACAGCATAATACCAATAACACAAAGAGACTAAACACATCCATGGAATTGAATAAAAGCTTTCCTATTAATTCAATGTCTGTACATGGAGTTTCTTCACAAGCTCTCTGCTCTGCTCCTCTTTTATCTATGCTAATGCTGAATAATAATCTCAATTATACAAGGAGGGTGCCTATATTCCGTTTTCCCTCTCAAACCAAACTGTCTAATCTAGACTTAATTTATTTATCTACTTGCATTAAATTTAAGTAAATGCCTCAGCTACCTAAGGACGAGAGCTTATCTGCTCAACGTCCATTACGTGTACAAATGCGCTTCATCCCATCAACGCTTAATGTTTGGCGCAGCCATATTTCAATGTTTCAAAATTTGAATGCTGGCGCTGTCCAGCTGGTCTCTCCTTGCTCCCCGCGCTGGCTCGCTTCGCTAGGTGCGCGATGCTCCTGCATCAAGTTGTAATGTACTTTACTGAAGAAATAAATAAGATCTCTCTCTCTCTCTCTCTCTCTCTCTCTCTCTCTCTCTCTCTCGTTGGGTTTCCCCACATTGAGGTTTTCCCTAGCATTTGCCTAAATTTCTGAGTTTTTCATGGTTTATTGAATGTTGACCATTATGTTTATTTCTGCTGCATATTTTCTTAGCAATGTGTATTATTGCTTATGGAAATTTTTGAATACAGGTTTGTGACATTTAAAAAGTTCATGCAAGATAGTTATATCTCGGTTTCTAAGTGTTTGACAAAATATTAGCTTGTTGTTTTTTGTCATCAAAATCTACATGGTATCAGAGCTTGGTCTCTGAGTGATAGTGGGAAGTGTGATTTTTGGGCGAATATGAAGAGGGAAAGGTTGTGATTATTTTCTTTGAGTTGTGACAGAGAATATGGATGCAAACATTAGATTTGAGGATCTATTGGATGGCAATTCCAACTATTTGTAGTGGAAGGTCTAATTGTCAGTGGTTCTCAAGGAGACCAAGATTTGGAACTATGTCAACTTTGTTGTGGTAGCTCCCACAACATATCCTATTTCTTTGGACTTGCATGAGATCAAGGAAGCCAAGGCTGAGAGGATTATTCTGGATGGGGTGAAGGATCACCTTATCCCACACTTGGTTGAGAAAATGACTCTTAAGGAGATGTGGGATGCACCTAATAACCTATTTCAGGCAGAGAATGAGAACTGGAAGATGGCCTTGAAGGCTAAGATGCATGATACCAATATGGGTAAGGAGGAGAGTGTCTCTTCTTATCTTACCTAGGTAGCTCAAGTAAAAGATGAGTTGGTTTTTATTGGAGAGGTCATATCGGATTCTGAGTTGGTGAGGATAGCCTTAAATGGCTTCACCAAAGAATGAGAAGTCTTCTAAAGTGTGTGGTGGGACGTGAGCATCTACCAAATTGGAGAAGACTGTGGGATTATTTCACTTAGGAGGAGATCTAGGAAATATCTCAGAGCAATGAACATAAGACAGATGGAGTTGATGAGAATGTTTCTCTTACTGCAAAGAGAAAGAAGAAATGAAGTTCTGGAAGGGGCTTAGTAAAGTCAGATGCTATTGTTGTAACCAGTTGGGGAACCTTGCTTATCATTGTCCTGAGAGGAAGAAGAAGAAGAAGAAGAAGAAGAATCCAGAAGGGCCTGAGACAGTTGCTACAACAACCATGTAGGACTTTGCTTCAAAGTACGACAGAGAATTTTCTTTAGATACCCTAGTTTCCAGTGTTGACAGCAGAGGATTTGGACGTTATATCAGATGGATTGTGGATAGTGGAGCCTCTTTCCACATGACGGTAATATAGCGAGTATTCCTAAATATCACAGAGACTGGTCCTAACCGACAGGTGGTAAATGAAGGTGGTATGGCGAGAGTTGTACATGGAGTTGAGAGTGTTAGATTCCAAATCGTGTACGGGGGACTCTTGGAGCTTGATGGAGTTCTCTTTGTTCCAGGGTTGAGGGTTAACTTTCTCTCAGTCTCACCCTTGGAGGATGTAGGATATTGTGTATTTTTCAAGAGGGAAAATTTATTTATCTATAGGGAGGGAGTGGACCCGATGGAACTGTAGCTTATCGGTAACCAGGTGGAAAGGTTGTATATGTTGAGAGAAAAACCTTTTGTGTATGATTCAACGTCGAATGAGGAGCATGAGGAGGCTCCTGAGACTGTGATGGTGCCAAGGATTTAGTCTCGCATTCCAAGAGAACAAGGAGAGTCTCTTTTGAGCACTGGTAGGAGGCTCAACCAGGTTGATCAAAGAAATGATTACGATGAAGTGGATTCACCTAGGAGCTCAGGGTTCTGGGTTGTTTCATGGAGAATATATTCTAGTTCGATTTATGTGCAGGTGTTGAGGATGGCTCCAGGTTTAGAAGCAGCTCCTACAGAGCACGGTGTGATGAAACCAGATGATAGTGATAGAAGTGAGTACTTCCCTCACTAAGAGGGAGTGTTATCTTTTTAGCTCTTGAGGTACTCCGCATATTTTGTTTTTAATGCGGATGTAACCTTATGTTTACACTACCAGGCGCTTAACTTTGTAATGAGTTTTTATAAGTTGTTATAAAGTGGTTCTTTTATTAAAGTGACTTTTTAATAAAGTGTACCTTATAATTTTAAAGTGACTTTATTTCATAAAGTGCACTTATGTAATAAAGATAAATTACTTTAATATTTTAAGTAATTCATTTTGGAGGGAATGGATCATGACCCTTGATATTGAAAAAGGAAAGATTAGATCTTGGCCTTTGGATTTAGGGTTGGGGAAGGTGAAAAGACACTTTGGAGAGAAAATGTCATTTATAAAAGAATGCATTGGGTAGTGTGCAAGACAGAACAAGTGAAGGAGATTGAGAGAGATTTTCCAAGAGAGATTGAGAGAGGAAATTGATCATCTTGGTCTGCACATTTCCCAAGAAAAGGAGGGCACAAATCCTAAGGGTATTTTTTTGTGTGAGTGTAGTCCTTATTTTTTGTTCTTGGGCCATACTGTATGGATCTGTACAGTCTGTACAATAAGAAGAGGGAACATTTTTTGAGCCTGTCCTTTGGGATGAAAATCGAGGACTTTTTTGGTGATTTCTTGTTGTTGTTGGTCGTATAGATGTATAGATTTGGGCACAGTTTTCTAGGAACAAATTTTGAGGAGGTCATATAGCTGTACAGATTTGGTCACGTTTTTCAAGGCAGAAATTTTCTAGGACAAGTTTTTGCTGTGAGGTATTTCTTCTTGGCTAAAAATTGTGAGTATGTTGCTGTAATGTACTTTCCTGAAGCAATAAATAATCTCTCTCTCTCTCTCTCTCTCTCGTTGGGTTTCCCCACATTGGGGTTTTCCCTGGCATTTGCCTAAATTTCTGAGTTTTTCATGGGTTACTTAATGTTGTCCATTGTGTTTATTTCCACTGCATATTTTCCTAGCAATGTGTATTTCTTCTTATAGAATTTTTTTAATATGGTAAGTTCATGCAAGACAATTATCTCTAGGTTGCTAATTGTTTGACATAATATTAGCTTGTTGATTTTTTTCATTAAAATATACACTATGATCATCTGCTAAACCATCACAGTTTGAGTTAGTGAAACCCACAAGTTGATAAGTATTAGAGTTGTATTAAACACCAAAATTTCTAGTACCTTTAGTGTACCATTGAATATTGTTTTTTACCTTCCAATGAAGTGTACCATTGAATATTGTTTTCTACCTTCCAATAAATCTGATGAGTACCTTTAGAGAACCAAGAAACAATCCCTACTTCAAAACAAATTTCAAGGTGAGTATGAGTAAAATAAAATAGACTTTTAACTAGTTTCCTATACAACAAAGGATTAACACATGGTGTGGAATAACTTGCATAAATTTTAATGCATAATTTAAATGGAGTGTCTATAGTGTTGAAACCACATGTTCCGAAGAGATAAAGGAAATCAATTACATACTTATGCTATAAAACGAATGTCACCTCTAAATATTGAAAGACCTATAGATCACAAAAAGAATCTAGAGGACCAAGGTTTGTCATATCAAACTATTTTATGCTCGCTAAAAAAATAAATACTATATACCTAAAACCCTCCCCCTTAATCTCATGATTTCCTCAATCTCATAAACCCTTAATGTCATGAATTCCTAATATAAATAATAGATTAGGATATTTTAGTGAGAGATAAATCATCCACATACAAAACGAGGATAACATATTCATTGCCCGGCTTCTTAGTGTACACTATAGTATCATAATGACAATGACTAGAACTCGAAGAAATTAGAAAATTGTTTGTTTTTTCATACTAAGCTGCGGGGATTATTTGAGACGATATAAAGAATGTGAGAGCTTGAAAATAGTGAAATATATTACACAAAACTAGGAAGATGGTCAATATATATCTCCTCATAAAAATCAACAAGCATAAAAGAACTCATCAAATCCATCTAATAGACTAACTAGCCTTGGGAATGCAGCAAATCTTGTCAATGAGGGAAAATGTATTTGAATCAACGATAAATTACACTTGTGAAAATCCTTTCTCCACATGACATTCCTTATGCTTATCAATAGAAACATCTACTGTATATTTAATTATGTAGACCCATTTATTGTGAACTAGTTTGGATAACTTAGGAAGATGAATGGTATCCAATGTATGAGTCTTCTGCAGGGGAGAATACTCCTTTGTGATCATAGCATCCCATTCTAGTATACCAATAGGATTAGAAACATGATTAGAAACTTATTGTGGATTAGTTAAAATGGTGTGAATTAGAAGAGAGACACCATCTATATGAACAAATATAATGTGGTTTAATGGAAAAAGAGCTTAAATACGTTGAGTCATAGCCATACCTATAGGGAATCTTTTGCTCAAGATGTCTCCTCTTCAAATTCTATCCTTAATTAAATCTTAATTAAGTTGTTGTAGTTTAAGATCCACTTTTTCATTTGAGGTTGATAGTAGATTTTCTTTTTCAACTCTCACTAGATTTTTGATTTTTTACTCGCTAATTTTCATCTCCTCATTAATACAATTTGTAGCAACTCATTAGTGCAATTTGTAACAACATAAATTTAATGTATTATTGTTCTATAAAAACAGATTTGTGTCAATAACTACTCTCAAATAAGAACTACTAGTCTTAATGTGTGTTTGAGCTTCATAAAAATCATGTTTAACACTAAACTATGGTGCATGTGATTTTGAATTTTATTTGCACAATTCATTGTTTCAATTCAAGAAGAAGGTGCCATGTTTTTGACTAAATCATGCAATTAGCCATCTCTTTAAGAGTTTGGTTCTTTCTTTTCGCAATGGCATTTTTTTTGAGAGGTGTAGGGACAAAGTGTCAATGTTGAATGTCATACTTTCTAAAAAAAACTTGAATGGTTAATTGACATACTCCACCATTACATGTGCATATTTTCTTCATATAAAGAAAGGATCACTTCTCAACAAAATCGATCAAGTTATTAAAAACAAAAAAACACCTCACTCCTATACTTAAGAAATTACACCCAAGAGAATTGTTAGAAGACATCAAAAAAGGTGAACGCATATTTATCAACTAAAATGAATGAGTCAAAAATACCATGAGATGGCTATGGACCAACTCAAAAGGTTTGGTAACGTGCAAGGCCTTATCTTTAGAATTTTTTTATGTTCTTTAATAAGAAGACAACTTTGACAAACTCCATAACATGTTTAATGAAAAAGGAACATAAACCAAGATCAAAACCAATGAAATTTTGCAATGAAAAATTATAATCAACTTTTATAGAAACAACAATAATTTATTGATTCTACATTTCTCTAATGACCACATCAAGTGGGGGAAATTCAACTATCTTACCATCACCAAAATGACAAATTAAATAAGGAGAAAGTAAATTGATAAAAATATCAGAAATGAGTAGAACATCATTAATACATCCATCAACTAATTGCAATATTCCTCATCCTTAAACATCAAGATATGAATAGTATCTTAGTACAATATAATAAATGTTTCTCTCAAACGTGGAAGGAGTAGCTCATGACTCATGTGATGTAGGGCACTAAAATTAAGTATCCAACTTTCTAAAGATGCACAAGATGATGAACCTAGCATAAGGTTTGAAATATCAACTCTAAAATTCTAATGGGACACCCTCCGAGTCTTGATGGACAACATTGTAAACCGTAGAAGCTTCAAGAATGTGATGCATATAAAGCTTCAACACAAAGTGATCTCCCTTTGCTAGTTTGAAGAAGGTTTGGAAATTGAAATTTTGTGTTGTTGCATGGTTTCATTCAATCTTTTCGGTTTTTTCCAACATTTGATTCCTCATCCGAAGTATGTAAAAAAAAAACTGTAAGTTTTACTTGACTTCTTCTTTGTCGAGGATAAGACTCATTGATTGAACTTGAAAAATGGAGGAGAAAAGGATTTTGATTTCTGCTAAGACTTAGAGGTAGGTTCGTCAAGTTGAGCAAAAAATGTCTTCAGTATTTGATGAGTTTTATGATTACATTTGGAGGTTTGAGCCACAAGAGATATGATAATTTGGCTTCCAAGTCCCAAAACAGAAATTCATTAACTTCGACAAACAGGCAATGCAATTTATCCCATCTTTATTTTGGCGTTTTTCATTTAGCAATGCAAATAGCACATTGTCTGATGCATGCAGTAGAATTAATCACATGGCTTCATCAAATTTGTTTATGTAGGAAAATCATTCAATTTCCTTGCTAAATATAAGTGGACCTTCGACAAATATTTGCTATAGAACATTACATTGCAGGATTTATTGCATGTTGAGTTTCCAAGTCTGATAATTACCAGGAGTCGCAAGCTTGCCCTAGAATTACCACTTTTATCAACAGAAGACACCTCTAAAAGAGCAGACTGCGATGATGAAGGGTAGATCTAATCTATGCAGCGCCTAAAAAAGTGGATCTACGCCGATAAAGGGCAGAGCTAAGTCGAGAAAGAAAAACTCTGAATTGAGAAACAACAGATCTGAATATCTGATGTGTGTGCAAAACGGAGTCACAAGCCAAAAGAGGAAAAGCAGCTTCACGCTTTCTGCAATGTATTCTACGCAGACTATCTTCAAGATGTGATTTGTTACCAGTCTAACAAAGCATACCGTTCCGTTCTATGTCAATGCCAAAAGATTATGTACACGATCTTCTATCTAAATAGCAGAGAGGGTACGATCAAAGTATGTTCAATATAGATTTGAAAAGACAAAAAAATGCTTTCTACCTCAAATCCTTGATAATATCCCCCGGAAACATGACAAGGGGTTTGTAGATCAAATCTTTCATACCATGAAGTTGTTGAGAAAACAACATCACATGAGTATGAAACCTCTGCAACATGAATTCAGTCAGGTATGGGTTTTCATAATTATCACGACAGTAATGATTAGGTCAGTCTCTTATTAATATAACTTTGTTTTGTTTCCCGAAATATATTTATTGGCTTATTTTGCATTGAGATTTCTAAAAATATCAAATTGGAATTCTCCACAACGTTCCATCCCGATCCAATCAGACATTTGCTATCTAAGATGCAGCATAAAGCCATGGCCGGGGCCAGATAGAAGTTGAAAATTCTACCACTCACATCTAATCGAAAGAATTTGAAGAAACCATACCGATATCATATTAATCAAGACATGGAACCCCGTTAACTATATCGCCGCCTCCATCACTTACAGCTTATTATTGTTCCCGGCCATTGTCTGGGGCGAGGAGGACAGCGGGTTGCTTGGCCGAAATGACTTGCCCACAAACCAGCTTAACCTAATAAATGAATGAATACAATTCATTATTTGCCATTCTAATAATTTCAACGAGATCACGTCCGTTGTGTGGGCAAGTCCGTCGTGTGGGCAAGTCATTCTTGGCTGAGTAACACGCTCCAGCTCTACATATTCGTGCAAGATCAATCCCCAAGGTAAACAAAGGGTTTAATGAAGGGCGATCAATATGCAGAGTCTGTTGTAGAGTCTTTAAGAATGCGACGGTTGGTATATATAAGATTGTTTGAGTATATACATCCAGATATATACATCCAGATATATCTGATGGTATATATACCACCTACACAGTTTTAAAAACTCTGCAGATGAGAATTGAACCGAAAGAACGGGGATTAATATGTACGGACCTCTTATATCGTTTTAATAGCCCGAGGGAATAAATCAAATCGACAGACGTAATAAGGGCTTTTTTTTCTGCGTAGAAATTATTATTGTTACATTTAATTATTATTATTGCTTCTTCTCAGATTCCTAAAGCGATCACAAAGCACTATGATTTCAATTCTCCACACTGAATACAATGCATTTGGTTCTTCCTGTTATAATATCACTTAATCTTTGTCAATATCGGTGGCCTGTCCACACAGTATATCCTCTTTTATCAAATATACACGTGACAGTTTTCAACAACCGCAGATTCGCCGCCAGGCCTTTGTAGACTAATTTTATCGCCCATCGAAAAAGACAATAAAGTGGGCGGGAGTTGACGAAGCATGATCCCATAAAGATCAAAACAATTTAGTATCGAAAATCAACAAAAACTTTATGTTAACAGATAGAAATAATTCATTTCCTTTAAATATTCTGTCGTTCAGTTTTACTTTCGTTTTCTGTTTATTCTTATACTAGCACAGCCGCTAACTTGCTGCTGGTGAACGCTGAAAGGCAGCTGGCTGTTAAACTTCCCAGCGATTGCTGGTGATGTTAGCATAGAAATGTGGTCACTTTAATATCTTAATCTTTTTTAATCAGGTAGAGTCTAGACGTGGCAATAAGTTAGTGAATACAGTAATTTTTAAACACAATTAGGTAAATGTAACAGAAGTTAATGGATGAAATCAGAACCATTCATTTACATCAATTTATTTTTTTAAATCAATTTTCATTTTTTGTTTATTCTTATATAATTTATTTTTTAAAATCAATTTATAGATATTTATATTCATAATTTTTTAGTATTTTTATAGTATTTTTAAAAGTTTCAGTTAACTTGTTTATTTTTTAACATTTACTTAAATATGATTAGGAAATTACTGTGTAGCCATCTAATCACCACATTCAAATGATTAACAAACTTAATTAAAATTATAAATTTACTCCACTGTTAACTTTTAATCATTTTAGAATTTTAAATTTACATTTATGCCATTACAACAGCATAATTACAATCAAGGTTTCATATTCTTCAGTCCTGAGGTTCCTTGGGGAGCCTTCGTCCGCTGTACAAAACCTATGAAAACTTGCCATTTATTCATAACAATGAGCCAATCCTTTATCTCCACGTGTCTTCTCCTCATCTATTCCAAATTGTGCACTGTTCAATAGGCGGTGGCTGCTTCTTTGCTTCGGCTTTCAAGACGGTTCAGTTCGACCTAGACGGCTGCCCAAAGACACCTATTTTACAGCATGATTTCATACATATGTCACTACGTTTCTAAGCATGCATATCGTGGGACTTTATGGCCCATTTATTTAAACAAGAAAACAAACGTCGTTACTTTATGGAGGACTGTAGAGTTTCATTTGGTTTAAGACTGTTTTCAGTGGGAGACAGGCAGAGGTTCGTACGTTAGAATGATGAAGAAATTATCATAGATGGAACCTGCTACGCTGCTTCCAACCAGAGGACCGACCCAATAAACCCAATGGTCTCTCCACTCCGACATAACAAATGTCGACCTAAATGAATGCGCGGGGTTCATTGATGCACCTGAGAACGCAGGGCTCATTGATGCACCTGATAACCACCCTCCCACCAATATATTTGCACTCACAACCAACGCTATGCACATAGGCGCCATTATTACACCCATTGATCTCCTCTTCGAATCAACCACTGTTGCATACAGTGTAAACAACAACGAGAAGGTTGAGACTATTTGCATAACGACTCCTTTCATATATCCCATTCAACCGGCCAACATATACACTGCACTTGCATGGGTTAGAGCAATGATGGCTAGTCCTGCAAAGCTGAGCTTTCAAACAGTTTATATGCATGGAAGATCTAGTAATTAGTATTTAACTAAATACAATCTGGATATGTTACTTTTCTAGTGTTGTGAATAGTTTTTAGGATTATAAGATTTCATCATCTTTATTGCAAAATAATTAGCATTAAGTAATCAGTTTGCAAATAAACAATGTATGAAAAAATTATTTTGTTGTTCATAGAATAGAATAGTTTTTTACAACTATAATCAGTTTGCAAATAAACAATGTATGATAAATTTATTTTGTTGTTTGCAAATAAACAATGTATGATAAATTTATTTTGTTGTTTCATAAAATATTTTTTTACTTTTTATTGCAAAATCTACTTTGGTCCGGATTCATACAAGGGCGTTTTAATGGCGATCCCAATGCCACACAAACATTCTTTGAATTTAGGTCAGCTGCTAAGTTAGAGGATGGACTCACATTAGTTGGATATTGTCCAGTTTTCAATGATATTGAGCCATGTAGATGGCAAATCCTCCCAACAGGAGATACACCAGCTAAGTTATGTTAATCACTCAATATTATCTTACGATTATTATTCATTTCAATATGGTATGTGTTTAGTTGTTTTCTGTCAAATTTAACAACTTATATGATACTATTATATTAGTTGGACTATTTATTTATGCTATTTAGTTGGTTGTACAATTTTTATTTTATTTTTATAGAAAAAGTCAATAATTATTATAATTATTGCAAGTGAATATGTAGCTAGACAGTTTAGCTTCTGAGTTACACAATGGTTGAAAATATTTCAGTAGATACTTAATAAAGATGAAACTTGTAAAATATTCACTTTCCATCAAAAAATAAAATCTAACCATCTCAATTCACTTGGGTGTTTCTTTTCCCCTACTTAAAAGGTATGCTAGTTAAATTATATTCTTGTAAATACATATACTTGAACATTACATCTACTTGAACATTACATCTACTTGAACATTCCATTTTAATATTTGAAAAAAAATGAATTTATTTATTTTGAAATTTAAATTCTCAATTTTTAATAAATTTTCATATATATTTTATTTTTACCTTTATCATAATTTAGTTTTTCCTTTTTCTATTAACTAATTGTCTCTTTTAATTATGAGTTCCATATAATTAGTTATATGGGTAATTTTTTTAATTTAACTTTTATTTTTTCTATTAATAAATTTATGGAAAACTTTGTTTAATTTTCACAATATAGTTTAGATTAATAATATTTATTAACTATAAATTAATCAATAATAATCATCCATCATCATCTAATTTTAAAATTTGAAGTGCACATATTCTACTACCCCTTGGATTTGAGTTTTTAATCTCTTAGACATTAGAATTATATTATAATAGACAGGATAACATTCATTCTTCTCAACCATCCAAACTATATCAAATTTACATTTTAAATATTTTCTTATTTAACATTAAATTAACTTATAACATTTTAAAAAATATAAATAAAAAAAATATTTCAATATATTTAGTTAAGTAAAATATTTATATATCAACTTTAAATAAAATAATTAAAAATACAAAAATTCTCATTAATGTTTTCCACATCTTGATGCCAACGAAATCTATAATAATTAAAATGAAATTTGATACCTTTACATAACATTATATATTAAAATAATTATTTAACTATTTTTAATAAAATATAATATATAAAAATTACTTAAAAAGATATGATATTTATATACTTATTATTATTAAAATAAATTAGATTATTTTAATTTATAATATTTTTTCATTAGTATTAATTGAATATTATTAAATTAAAAAAAATGTTATGTATATTTGAATAACAAAACACAAATCATATACATTTTTGTTTTTTCAATTTATTCCGTTAAAATTGTTTTACCATACATTTATTTATTTATTTTAATTACCATACATTTATTTTAATTTTTATATAATTTGTTATTAAATAAACATGATTATAATTTTTTTTTAATTATAAATTAATCTAATTCATAATGAAAATTATTTTAAAATAAATGTTAATTACAAACTACTTTATTATTCATTAATTTTACAACGTATATGCACTATTTACATAGTCCGTTGAGTTTTCTTTCCACTTCCTTTGAATATGAAAGAGCATAAAATATTGGAATAGAATTAAGAAAAGAATTACATGTAGAGATTGTTGCACTACGGCATATAGAGTTTAGTGGTAATATAACTAAAATGGATGGTCTTTGTCATCTAACAACAATCCAAAATGGATGCCCTTTGTTAGGATACTACCGAGATACTATCAATAATAAAAATTATAAAATTACTACCGAGAATATAAATTATAGTTTTAACTCTAGCTTGATAGGTTTTGTTTCAAAAATAAATGATTGGAAAATTATATTGAAATTTAACAATGGTTTTCTTCATTGTGAAAATAACAAATTTAAGGTGGTAAGCATTCAATAAATATGATATCATAGTATTGTAAGACTTTTTGATTATTTGTTACCTAAATTTATAGAGAATTTACAGAGAAACATTTCTCCAACTTTGTCAATGCCTTACCATTGGCTATCAGTCGTCGATGATTTTTGTTGGAGAAAAAACACTTCTCTCATCCAGAAAACTCGACCATTATTCGTCGACCATTTTCTTTGGCTAAATCCAACACTTAGAAAATTTTGACCAAAATCCTGAAGAATTTGGACCGTCGATCTATCATTCAAATGATCTTGGTCGTTGATCCATAAAAAATTTCTAAACTCTATCGATGAGTCCTGACCATCAATTTTCTTTATTTTACAATCTCCGAAAGAAAATCCTGATTGTCGATCAACTCCAACTTTCAAACAAGCAAAAACAAATCCAGACTATCACTATGTCCAGTTTCTCAATCGTCGAAATTAAATCTTGGTCATCGATTCACATCACCTTTCAAATGGTTGAAATATTATAAGTTTTTAAATTTATTAAAATGAATTTGAGTCGTTGATCCTGAGATCAAACAAGACCGCGGTCGTCAATTCATTGAACTTTTTACAATTCTACAAAATCCATTAAAACATGATTTTTGACCTTCCAAGTCAAATCTAGTTTTGCAATCCTTGCATTTAACATCATTAAATATCTCATACATTTCTGATCCAACTAAATCTTGAATTTTCCCACGAATTTGGGGATTTTTCTCTGACTATTACCATTTTCCCCCAAATTCATCACATATTGAAATCTGTAACACCAACTTTTCCCAATTCGCACTTAGCCTGGACCATACAAGTCAAACATTTGAACCATAAGTTAAGATAACATATTGTAGCATACCTAGCCTCTAGTTGAGGCACATTTCGTGCGGAAAAGACATTAAAATTAAGATATGTCCGCTAAATAATTTATTGTTTCTTACAGATAGAGATCACACCCATATTCAACTACTTTACTAATACCGTGCAACTCTAAATCCATCTAACAACATAAATTAAAACATGAATGCAACTGAACAAGTAGTCAGCAATCCACAACATTCATATAAAACATTTTTCACATTGGAATAAACATAATAACAAAACCTAGAACTTATAGGTATGCATAATAACCAACTGGCTACATATGAAAGTTGATGTTCACCTCCATAGGTGTTGTTGTTCATTTCTTTCAACATCGGGCCACCCCTGAGTTGAGGCTATGACTCCACATGTAGATTCAACCCTCTTGGTTGTACATTCTCCACACACAACAACCCCCAAAATCAAAGTTCCACTCTACTCCACACAACGTGGAAAACCCAAGGAATAAGATCCCCTTTCACTATAGATAGTACCTCCGACCTACCCACTTTCCTCTATGGTTCCACTGCACTTGGGTGACCATGAATTATCCTGGATACTCCAGGACCATTGAAAACAACTTTAACAAGTTTGTTGAGCCATTTACTCAATAAAAAAACTCTTTACATGATTATGGCCCAATTCAAAAGCACATGCGCCTCCTTCTTATCATAAAACAAAATCAGAAAATGGTTTCCTTCAAGCACAACATAGTTGGTGCTCTTCCTAGCACTCATTTCATTTGTTTCTTTCTAGAATATGCATTTAAAATTTGTCTATTTTTTTCATACGAATTTCCTTCTTCTCCCTTTGCTTTATTGACTCTCACTCTTCCCAAAGATGATTGTACTTCATCCCATGCTCAACAATAACTATGGAATGTGACTCATCACACCCACCCTCTTACATAAGTTACATGATTGTCTTTGTGAACAATCAACAATAGATAAGATATTATACACAATGATAGTAATAATTCAGGAATGTGGGTTGGATTAATACCCATGAATAAATCTCCCTTGGACCACCTCTCTCTTGTGGAATCATATTCCCCTCCCCCCC
>SNQJ01S0032017.1:105212-116008 GCA_010110895.2 Picea sitchensis
ACTTCCCTATTTCATGAGATGGGAGATGGATTCAAGTACCTTGGCTTCATTCTCAAACCTAGTAAATATGGCTTTGTTGACTGGAATTGGGTAGTGGCTCTAATCGACTATAGGATTAATTGCTTCTCTAACAGATGGATCTCTTGATGGGATAGACTTGTGCTAATAAAATTGGTTATTGAATGAATTGTCATTGACTGGAATTTTCTGACACTTATTTTGAAAGGGGTCTTGGCTCACATTCAAAAAATGTGTTAAAATTTCCTTTGGAAAGGCAAGTTTGAGTATCTAGGCTCACATTTGGTGAACTATAAAAGGATCTCTAAACTGAAAATCATTGGAGGATGGGGACTAAAATACTTATGGAATTTTGGTCATTCTTTGGCCACAAAATCCCTATGTGTTTTACTGAATAGTGACAGCCTTTGGAAGCATATCACGATCACCAATTTTTCTTCCCACTAGTTATTAAGAATCTATTCCTAACATGTGACAAATTAGAGAGGCGTGGAAAACATGGACGAGGTATATGCTATCTTTGTAGGTTCTATGAAGAAAAAAACCTTCACTTGATTTTGGATTGTGTTTTTACATGACAATTTTTGTGAGAAATTGAAAGTCATTTGAATCTTAGTTTTTTAAGGAATCACGATTCTTTATTGGCCAATTTTTTGGAATTTTATCATGTGAATCAGTTGAAACTGTTTCACACATTTGGGTATTTGGCTGACTAGTAACTCTCAAATTTTCAAGGGTAAGTCACAACCTGCTTTTAAGGTTTCTCATCAAGTGTTGGATTTGTTTCCTCACTACAATACCTCGACTAATTCAAAAGAGACAATATTGTTGGCCCCATTAGAAATAAACCCCAATTCATCTTGGGGAGCTTTTTTATGGAGTTTTCTAGGGGCCTAAAATTGTTTGTGGTGTAGGATTTCAAGTGCATTTTTCCCTATAGTAGGGACTATTGTAAACAGATTTATGTTTTTACAATAACTTGCACTCAAACGAAAAGCATTTTATCCAAAGTTGTATCATTACATGGAAGATGAACACTTTTTCTAGTCCTATCAAATGCTTACACAAAAATTTTAAACCAATCACAATCATAAACTTTAAGGTCTTATTTGGCCTTTTCTAGAGACAAAGCAAGATTATGTTAATAAGCTCATGATGTTTGAGTTTGGGAAGTATGAAATTAATAAAAAATAATAACCAATAGGTTAACTAATGCTAGTGATTCTATAACATTAGTTTGATAGCATTAATTGTTAGGAAATATACAAAATAACTTTACATTTTTTGGTTTACATGGTTTTTGTTCTTGAGTTGTCACATTGTGGGCAAGTTGACATTATATGGTTGTTGGCATATTGGCCATGTGTTGTGTTTACCTTCCTATATGAATAGGAACCTTATCCCTTCACTCTCAATAAATCATTTTTTTCTTACCATACCGCTCTTCGTACCATACCATCATGATATATACATGTCATATTCTATGTGAGAAGCCACCTCATCTTCTTACCATACCATGATATGTGCATGTCATATTCTATGCAATAAGTTGTGTCATTCAATGACCAAGTATCATGGCCAACCTATAAACTCCCTTAAACTGAGGTTGATAGTTTGGATTGATTATAAACTTGTTTGGTAGAATTTAGATTAAAGGATGAGGGAGTTTGCATGAGTCGATCATAAAATTGGTTCGTAGAATGCAGATTGAAGGATGAGGGATTTTCACTAAGTCAATCATAAATTTGATTGGTAGAATGGATATTGAAGGATGTGGGGTAGAATTATTATATTGATTGAATAATTCTTACGACTTCGATGAAGATAATCTTTCTTTTATGTTATTTGTTTGGCCTTAAAGGGTTCGTGAAAGTAAGGGTTCTAGAACAGGTTCAGGAACAAAGCTAAGGAAGCGATATCAAGAATAGAGTTGTTTTTTCACTATCTTATGCCTAATTTGTATGCTAGTATGCCAATATTTCCCAATCTTTATGCCTGAAGGTAATGGGTGGATTTAGTATGTCCTAATTTATCGCATAAACAATTTCACTACCCTGATTCAGTATGTCCTAATTTATTGCATAAACAATCTATTTTGATTGTCGCTAATTCATTATGTTCTAATTTATTGCTTAAATCCTCTGTTTTTGTTGAACAATTAGAGTATTTACAATATTTACCTTTTGTTTATGTTTAACAGTTACAGTATTTACAACATTTAGAGCATTTGCAGCCTTTGTAGCTTCGATCATTTCCACCTCGGTTTCATTCTCTTTTATGTAGAGAATGTTGCCTCGAATGCTTCCTGCAAACAGTGTCTCGAATGTCATACTCTCCATTCACGAGACTCCTATGAAACTCTCCATATCATTCACAGAGTATTTTTTTTCTCTTTTCCAGAGTCTTCTCGAGTTACAGGCCATACCAGTCTTAAAAGAGTCCAAGTCTTACAACATTTATTTGTAGTATAAGACAACAAAAATATTAATATTAGTGTTAGAATCAGAAATCAAGAAACAAGAAAACAAAGTTCAATTGCATTTGCATGAGTTTAAATTTTTTATAAGAATGAACCAAGCCCTCTATATGACTCCAGAATATTCAACTATAAGAAAAAACCTGTGTATTTAAGCCTGTATTATTGTACCATTAGGAAAGTAGTCTATTTAAGGAAAAACTTGTGTATAGAAGGAAAAAGTAGTATATTTAAGCCCACATTATTGTACCATTAGGAAAGAACATAACAGGTTGGGCCCCCGCGGCCAAGTCAAAGTCCACTGGACTATGACTTGGCCACGGGGGCCAGCCATGTGGCCAAGCAGTGGGCATGCCAAGGCTGAATAGTGTGCCCAAAACCTTTAAATTTCATTTTTATTTATAATTTATTTTTAACTGTAATTTTTTAATTTTAAATTTCATTTATATGTCATGCTTGCAGTCTATAATTTTAATTGTAATTTTTTATTTTTTATTTTAATTTTAATTTTTTATTTTAAATTTAATTTAAAATGATATGGCAGCCCCTGTAGCCAAGTCGTGGGCATGCCAACGTCTTGGACATAGGGTTGGGCCCCTTTGGCCAAGTCATAGTCCATTGGACTGTGATTTGGCCGCAGTTCCAACCCTGTGGCCAAGCCATGGGCACGCAAGTCATTTGGTTTGTGTGCTATCATAAAACTAGGCAGATAATATAGGTGACCAAAGCCATTATGTGTCTAGTTTATTTTGAAATGTTAGAAATGTTTTCAAATCTTGATATCACCTGTTCAAATTAATTGTGCCTTCTATATTAGCAGTTTTCCACTCAATCTTATTAATTTGAAATGTTTCAACAAATTTCTTAATTTATTATTAATATGCAATTAGTTGAACTAAATCAACTAAAAACAGATATAGATAATTTATTAAGTGGTTTAATTCAAATAAATTTATTAATAGAAATATTTTTCGTTCTTTCGGTTATATTCAAATATAAATATGTTCTTATATTTACAAATAAATCTGTATATATATATATATATATATATATATATAAATAAAATAGGAAGACAATTTAAAAATTACATGTTTATATGTTCAAATTATACGTGCACAAACAATTATTTTATAAACAATCTGGAATTACTTGAAAATTGGAATTTGATATAGACATTAATAAATTATTTATAAACAATATGGATTTAGTTAATTTGATGTAGACACTTCACAATTTAATATTAAGTTTTTAAATTTGATATACACATTTAGAAATCAAATATTAAGAATAGAGTAAGCATTTAAGTGATTAGTCTGTTGGCCATGAGCCGAATCTACTATCTTTCACTTCGGTGTTAAAGACTTAGATTCAAATGCCTTGCTTTTTTGTGCATAGATAATCTCTTATTAAAATTGGTTGTGACAAGTCACAGTCATTTGAAACGTTTTGTATTTCATAAAAAATTCAAAGTGTCTAAGTTTTAATTTCAATTGTTTTTTATTTTATAAAAAATTCAAATCTTTATGAATTCAATTTATAAATCCATTTTTACATATGTAATATTAGATTATCATAAGTTATAAATATTATTTTATAGATTGTTGATTCTAGAATTCCTTGTTGTACATTACTGTCTATCTTATAATTTGTAAAGGAATATTTGTGAAATATACATACAATGGAAAATATTTAAAACATATATATGCCATTTTTTTTAATAAATTTAAAAATAAAATAGGAAGAAAATTTAAAAATTGCTTGTTTATATGTTCAAATTATACACACAAACAATAAATTTATAAACAATATGGATTTACTTAAAAATGAGAATTTGATATAAATACATTAATACATAATTTATAAACAATATGGATTTAGTTAATTGGATATATACATTTAACAATCAAATATTAATTTTTTGAATTTGATATAAACATTTAACAATAAAAAGAATAGAGTAAGAATTTAAGTGATTAGTTTGTGCCTGAGCAGTCGGTCAAGAACCAAATCTACTTTCATTCTCTACGGTGTTAAAGACTTAGATTCAAATGCCCTACTTTTTTGTGCATAGATAATCTCTTATTAAAATTGGTTGTGAGTTGATTGTGGGGGGGCAGCCCTGTGGCCAAGCCATGGGAATTCCCATGTCTTGGCCACATGGCTGGCTCCCCGCGGGAAACTCAAACGTTTCATATTTTATAAAAATTTCATAAAAATTTCAAACTGTCCAACTTTTTATTTCAAACATTTTGTATTTTATAAAAATTTCAAATCTTTAGGAATTCAATCTATAAATCCATTTTTACATATGGAATATTAGAGTATCATAAGTTTCTTACAAAGTTTAGCTTACAGTGTTTATTACAATGCCTTGTTTACCGTTAAATTATATTTTACTCTTTCGTAAGTTAGGTTGTTTTCACTCTTTTAAGTAATGTTGTTTTCAATATTTTTGCACTTGATGCTACAAAACATTGGTTGTAGGTTTTTAATAATGCAAATCTAGATTATAAAATGTATTCAAAATATTTTGATGATATAAATTATTGGTTGTATGGTTTTAATAAAGTAAGTAGATTATAAAGTTTATTCAAAATTTTCAGGATATTGAAGGAGTCATACACATGAAATGATGTCCTTATTAGATGAGATTCTCATATTATAAATAAAATCCATGGGATCCCTTGATCTATAACACCTTGAACACCATTTCACCACTTCTCAACAATTGAATGCATACATTATGTTTGTTGCATGTAAAAGGATAAAATTCCCTCAATCCCTTAGACACCTTGCATTTACAAATGTTAATTTTTTCAAGGAAACAATTCCTTTGATTGTTGATGCAAGGAAAATAACATGGAATGTATTTCATAAAACCACACTATTTTGGGCATGGATAGCCCTATATCGGACTTGATTCCCAGATATATGCTCCCTTAGATGAGGCCTCAAACAAAAATTTCATTCAAAAACTCAATGATTAACATCATTATGCAATTCACGCCAAGTTTTGCATTTTTCTATGTTCTTCATTTCATCATAAGAGAAATAAATATTCATTGCTACGAGTCATTTATATTTGGACTAGATTGAAAAAACACATCTCGAAACCATCTAGTGAGACCTAATGATAATGGGTAAGTAAATCTCCCCCTATGCTTCACATGTCCTACATATTTTCATGAGTCTTGGTCACATCTTTGTGTAAGGAATGAGTGACCTACTTGTGTAGATTTGGTTTTTCCTTTAAATTCATCCGATGAACATTTAATTTAATATTCTTGGCTTTTTAGTGAGTAACTAACTGAATTTCACTTTTTTTTTTTTTTTCCAGTTTCTAGAACAACCAAATTCAATACTCACTTTTGATATGGCTTCTCTTCCAAACCATAGACTATTATCATAGTAAAATGCTTGAAAAGGAACTAGTCTCCCACTTTGGTGGTCTTTTCCAATTGTAGTGACCCTTTGACTAAAGGAATAATTATAATGAATACTTCATTTTGGATAATAAAATCTAATATAGAAATAAAAGAGCCTTAGATGGGAACTAATTATTATACTCATTTATTGCTTCACACATATTGACCAAATTTATTGAATGCTTATCTTATTGATGATATGTATATTCATATAATATAACTTCAAATTGACAACTTATTAATTAATTCATTAATAACCTAGACATTAGTAACTTATGTCTTTATTGAACCATAATATTGTATGTGTGTTGGATATGCAGGCATAGCTAGCACACACATATCCCACACGTAGACGATAATAACAATCAATGTTCCTCATGAATATTTTTAAAATGTTCACAACTAATCATGCATACAAATAAATAAAGTAAATCAAACTTCAAATAATCCTCATTAAAAAAAGAATAATAATTCAACATTCATCCATCTTTAAAATTGAATTATTATAATTTAAACATGGTAGGAAATATGTGAGGAAACAAGGAATCACATATCGAATCCCAAATATGATCCTCAATTGACATAGAATCACCCCTCCTTTTAAACCCTTAATTCCATATCACATCTCCAATCCCTTCCTTTGTTGAAATATGTTGGAGTTTCGACTATATTGATCTAAGTCTAGATATAGTCCAAATGTGAAAGCATCAAACCTTTTGACCTAACATCTCTAGTAGACAACTAGTATTAGTCATCACATATCTAAGGGAGTGTGGATAGCATGACCCTCCCACAATGCGAGGGGAGTGTGGATAGCATGACCCTCCCACAATGCGAGGGGAGTGTGGATATCTATAAGAAAAGTGTGTCTTTGTGATACTTTAGTTACAAGTGGTAATAACATAGAGTAAGGTCTTAGTAAGGTGACTGCTAAAGAGGGTTACATGCAATCAATATATTAGTAGCCCCAACATGTTTTAATCAATTCAAGGTCGAATGGGATCAGTATAACACAAGGTTTGTTACTAAAAAAGACAGGTCTAAAAGTTTTTTCATAAATTATGGTCGTGGAGTTTACTTTTGTCAAAGCGCAAATTCCTTACACCACCTTCGAGCCACTGAAACCAATCCTATTTTCTATTAATGTGCATGTATTTGTATCTTCTTTAGTAGGGTCATGTGGGTATCTAAGGATTTCCTGCATGATTCAGGAAATTAAATTAAAGGCTAGTCACATGATCAAATAAATAGTCAATTTGATGTTTGACATTCCTTACTAGTGTGTTAAGTAGCCATGAGGGAGAATGATTATGTTACTTTATTGTTCATTAGTGATGATTATGGGAATTGTCTCATAAATATCACTAAAATTGAGAAGATGTAACGAACCTCCTCGTTACAACAACAACTCTGATAGCAGGTGCAATTTTTTTTTTGTGTGTGTTTAAGTTGTGTGCGCGCATGTAGAAGGGAAACATACACACTTGACTCTGCGTCGCCACCCGACGATTAACAAGACGCAACCACGATGATCACAACAAGAAGATACAAGGCGCACAACAAGTAACTACAAGCATTAAATGACCATAGACATAAGGAAGAATCTATAATAGTAGAATTTACTATTTCTTCACAAGAAAGCAGAGCGTTTAATCTTAGTCCTCTGCTCCGGAGAGAGAGAAGGTCAGATAGGCTCCTGACCGACTTCTCAGGTAGAAACTAGTAACCCGACGACGAACAAGACACAAGCAAGACAACATATGATGTACCGCAGTAACAACATGCGTTTAACGACGATCAAGTGACAATAAGTAAGACTCACTACCCGCCCGTCCTACCCTGCAATGGTTAGGACCTCCAAGACACATAAGCAACGCTCAAGCCCAGGCTCCCATCGATTTTAACCATTTAAGGTCTCAGGGATGGCGACTGTTCTGAGGAACATGGAGGTGTCTACATCCCGCCCAACACAACCAGACCAAACAAACGATTACAACCCAGTATGACAATAATTAAGAACAACCATGACCTCTACGGAAAGCGCAAGTCAGTTAATCCCAATGTCAAATAATTGCGATTCCCAATAATAACAAATCCAATTAAATGAGATTTCCTTAATAAGGCATTTTCAATGAATTGCAAATTCCCATTCCTAAATCATAATCACTGATTGCACTTAGTTCAAGTCATTCATTATATGTTAACAATCCAACTAATCTCAACAACGTTATCACAAAAATAACAACATTATCCTACTATTAAATTAACTCCGCCATTAACATCAAGTTAACATCATCATAACACCTCACATCTTATGTCCTAAAATTATTTTAACATTAACATAACCCATCACATCCTATACCCTAAAATTATTTATCATTAACATAAGACATCCCATCTTATATCATGATGACCTTGCAATTAAAATATCAATAACCAATCGCAATACTCATTGTATGCTACCAATGCAATGAAGTTACAATAACCTTACCATAAATGAATCAACATTATAATTATATTACCATAACCTTGCCAATGAATTAATAATGAAAGAAATCATTACCGTCGCATTCAATTACATATTGCTAAACCTTTTTATGAAATTAATTACAACAATTTAGTGACAGTATTGTCCGATAACCATATCATCACTAATTATAGTAAATAACATTCAACTAAAGAACAAGAATTTTACATTTTAATTGTTAGGAATAACAATGACACTACGGTAACCCTTCCATCACCTAATCATATCCTCACTTTTATATTACAATAATATTTAGCTAAATGACAAGGAATTTACAATGCATGGTTATTACTAACAAATGGGAACTATAAGGATAAGACCAATAAATAGCCATGTAGTTACCTTTATATCAAATAGTATCGCATTTAAAATAACAGGGACCCTACAGTTTAACAATGAATGGAGAATTAAACATATAACTTACTAGGGCGCAGAATGGGGATTTACACCGAATAAAACATGTAACAGTGAACTTACCAAAAACAACCGTGACAAAAAATGCCCCTATTATACTCGACACAGTCATAATAAAATGCCATTATAATAAACACAGTCATAATAGAATGCCATTATAATCAACGCAGTCATAATAAAATGCCATTAAAATCAACGCAGTCATAATAAAACGCCATTAAAATCAATGTAGTAATAATAAAATGCCCGTAATGGGTACAGGAGCGCCATCCATGCACAGGAATGGGAATTTAAAACATAGACAGAGGTTATAACAAACGCAATCAATAAGGATGCAAAACTAATGTTACAACAAAACGCAGACAAAACACAACCATTAAGACGCAGAAACTGGAATTCAACGCAGGAAATGGGTATGATAGAACGCAGACCCCCAAAAAAATGCAGGAATCCTCATGGAATTCGCCCGGCAACCAAGGTATTCCGTAGCAGTGAGGTTCAGGGGAAAAATCTGCAGTCAAGGGAAGAGAGAGGAAAGAGCTCGCCATACAGAATCAAGTTACAGATGAAATGTGTTGCTTGCAACCTCGTACCTTTATGCGTTGGTCTCGTTACCACAATGGATCCCAACTATAGAAACTATACGGTATATGAATACAACAAAACTAATATCATGACTCTAAATACAAATCCTTACACCATATAATTATTCTACATGTAGTCTTGGTATCCATTCTAATTACTCCAAATTTCTATACTTGAATAATGGATACATTGAAAATTCCTACAGCTATTCTCGTACAGCAATAACCCAGTTCACAATAGCGACTACTTCTAGAATTTATCCATGCAAAATTCTTACAACTATCATAACAATTAACATAAGACTTCTAACATCCATCCGGAATTTAATCCAACTCTACGAAATCACTCAGGATTAGATTTGGAAGGCATATTACAATTTTATATACATCAGACAGTTTTCATTCGAATTATCCTATCCTTTTGAATCTAACATATACAGTTTGTCATTGATTTAAACATTTGACAGGGATGGAGGCCATTTCAATTCAGATTTAATAAATACATCATATCAGATATAAAATCAATCAAACAAAAATGGAAATCATTCAGTTCAGATTTAAGAAATACATTGCATCAGATATAAAATCATTCAACAGAGAAGGGGTAGAGCAACATATCTGAACTGGCTTGCGGGAAGACAAAGGGAAAAACCACGTTCATCCGAACTTTGCCTGATCGCCCGCCTCGAAGGATGTATGTGCGCTTCGTGCCGCTCCTGCTCCACGCCGCTCCCGCTCACCGACCGTAGAGACTACACCGGTACCTCCCATCCAATCTCTAGGGTTAATCTGCTTCCCCCTTAGCCCCCCGAGCCGCAAAGGGGCCACACACTATCTAGATGGTACGTCTAGCTTCCTAGCTCGCCTCGCAAGGCCGAGCTACCACTCCTATCTGAGCTGGAAAATCCCAACTCCCCACAAGTAATCAGTCAAGTCACAAATATGACAATGTAACGTTACGCTAACAGTCGATCCCCTTTCTTCCTCATCTCCCTTTTCTTTTATAGAGTTTTGAGACCCACCAACTTTCCTAATTCACATTTTAAATTAAGTTTCAATAAAATATTTGAAATATTCTCCATCGCACAAGTGTCGTCCATCCCCCTCTTTTGTCCAATAAATATTTTCTTTAAATTTATTAATTGTCTCAAATCCCTCACCCACCTAGATTCGCTCCTAAATTTACTCCTAGGTGTTCCTAGATCCCCTTACATGTTTTGAATACTTTCCTAAAAAGAAGATGTTACTAAATTAACTCAGATTAGCAAGTTCTTAAATGCAGATTCCTTACTATGTTGACCTTGCTTTTTACCATAAGTTCCCATCTTTCCTTTATTAAGTTTCCTCCATTA
>SNQJ01S0032017.1:118028-129619 GCA_010110895.2 Picea sitchensis
AGGAATAACAAGTTCATGTATAGTAAACAATGAATCCCAACCAACCATCGTATATTATACACTATAACAAGTAAACTATGCATGTTGGAAAATATGGAAAATATATTGGAAAATATGGAAAATATATTGAATGATTGAATTTCAAAACAAAACATCCTAGAAAATAATTTTCTATATCACAAAGATAATGTAAGAATATCACCTAAACTATTCGATTAACATCATTGTAGACATTACCATTTGGAACCATTAATTTTGTAACAATTAAGACTCACTCAATTGCATCTTCTTCAAAATATATATGCCATTAAAACTCACATTACTATTTGTAGAAATAGGCTTCATTACTCAATTGCATCTTCTTAAAAATATATATCCCATTAAAACTCACATTACTATGTTTACAATAGGTTATGATGCACTTACATTTGAAATTATTGTCATGATTCCTCTCAATCAACGTGAATTTCCACCTTATACATGACTATATTTTATCTATATTTATAACTCCAACTAAGCCTCACAAATATTACATTTGCTCCACCTCATATTAATTTATATTAGGAATACAAACAACCCTCATACCCATCCCATGTAACATGACAATAAAGGAATTCGTATAAAAACTCAATGGCATAAACAATGCTAATGGGAAGTTTATCAATGGCATATAATACATGTTAATGCAAGACCTTCACCTGGTCGTGATTAAAACATATTGATGTTATTAGTGGGTGTGTGAGGTTATGAATATTAAAATCTTTGCTTTGGGGATTCTAATGCATTTCATTATATGTGGTCTTAGTGGATCCAACCATAGGGAACTTTTAAGGAATCTTAAAAAAATCTTCTAATACGTTTTTTTAGTGGATCCAACCATAGGGAACTTTTAATGAATCTTAAAGAAATGTTATAAGGAATATATATGTGTTCTTAGTGGATTCAGCCATGTTCAAAGAGTATAAACATGCTATTGAGTTAATTTTGGGTAGTTATCCACTCAATGTTAGACTTTGTTTCTTCCTATATTCTCAAAAGAGTGAGACATAGTAAATGGATAAAGACATGTTAGAAGTTGAAATCATGTGTCTCAACAAGAATGTATTCTCTTCTCTAGTGATGTTAGCAAAAAATAAGGATAAGTCTTGAAGGATGGTCCTAGACTATAGGGAATTTAATAAATTTCACTTAAAGATAAGTTTCTCATTCCTACCATTAATAAATTATTAACTTGTATTTGTAATCCCCTTCCTTGTTGTTTTTCTAAATTGATTTCCCTTGGCAAACCCAATTTCTCATTTCAATGACTTCTATGTGTAAGTTTTATTGATTAATATGAAACTATTGTGGTTTTATCTTCTGTCCCTTATCCCTTTAGTCATCAATCTGTGCCTGAGCAGTCAGCTAGGAGCCGAATCGACGATTGTCACTTCGGTGTTTATAAACCTATAGATTCAAATGCCCCGCTTTCTGTGCATGGATGATGAGTGAAGGATAAGAATTTTCCCTACTGTCTATCTCATACTTATCTTTGAGTTGATTGATTCATGACTGAATGTTTAGTCATTGTGTCTTTCTATGAAAGAGTACCTTTTCATCTTGATTGATTAAACATTTGATTTCTCTCTATGTTTTTAATTGCTTGAACTTGGGTACATCTCTGCATTTTTATTGATAAAATTTGCATTGTGGATAGATATTGAGGAGATATGTTGACAGAGGATTCTCCAAACATTCCTCGCAAACTCTCTAGGCTCTCCCAAGGAGGAATAAGAAAAACTCCTTCTTCGACTGAGACTCTGAGTGACCAACAACATTATTGTTAGAGGAAAATTTCAAACAAGTGTGTGAATAGATCAACTGCAGAATGTGCTCAAGAAAGAGCTATGGATGAAAAATTCTTAGATAGGTTGCACATTGATACTCCTAAACCTGAGAATGCAGGGAATACCTCAGGACAAGAGAATATTTCTGGTCATTTTTCTTTGATTTTGTTTATTTTTGTTGTATTTTTGTGTATTTGAATTTATGTGAAGTTAAATGTTGTAATTACTTTTAAATGTGTGTGTAGACAATTAGTTTAGAGCAAGGGATGACAATGAAAAACATAGTGGTTGTCATGAAGATTCTAATTTTGGTGCAGAGGGTGAAGGTGGATTTAGGAGGCCGCGTTATGAAGAAACAAAAGATTACATGCCTACATCCAGCTATCCTTCAAATGTTGGTGATGAACTTCCCTAGGAAGGGATTACTGAAAAAATTACACTTCAACGATGCTTAGGTGTTAAAATAAGGTTGGAAAATGATTTGGTGGTCTTGGAGCTTCGTCATGAGAGTAAACAAAGCTTGCAAATTGTTTTGCATTCACTGAAAAACTTTATGGACGCATATCATAAGATGGGGTCAACCACTGACAATTTTTTCAATCCAATGAGGTGGGAAAAGTGAGAGGTGATGGGCCCTAATAAATGGGAGGAAGTAAAAAATAGAGTTTCAAAATAAGACGTCATTTCAAATGTTCAATTTCAAAGATGGGCCAAAGCGGAAGATGTTGAAGGTGCAATATTTTAAGAACCCTGACATTGCAGGACATCTCTATAATAGATTTTTGGTGGTATATGAGAAATTGTCATGGAATGATGAGGTTCCACACTATTTTTCAAGACACTTTCATGCAAATTTTTTCTTTCATGTGCACCCTGATTATACTAGTCTACCATCCAAATATTATGGGACTGGTAAATGACTGACATATGATCGCAAATGGGCATATCGAAATGAGACATTGTCGATACCTCCACAAACTTTAGTAACTCGTCCAAGAAGGGAATTTTATTCACATTCAGAGTTGCAGGCTACATTAAAGGTTGGTAAAGAGGCTAGGAATGCAATCGGGGAAAATTTGGAAGCAATTTTTTATGGTGTTCATGTTGGCATGAGCCGTGAGCAAGCAGCAACTAATTCCGAGGCCATTTTTGTTTATAAAACATATGCGTATTTAGATACCATGTCAGCAGAATATGTTTTGGAGTATGCAAAATTTTTCTATGATGGTTGGAAGAAGGTCATTCAGAATGATGACCCGAACAACAGATTGGTATGTGTTCTAGTTAGTAAATTTTAGACGCATTTTAGGATAGTTTACTTCTAATTATAGATTTAGATATGATTGTATCTATAGAAATAATCGATTTGTTATTGTCATTAGTTGAAGTTTGGAGATATGTTAAATGAATCTCCAGTAAGTAAGGGACATGATTCCACAAGTTTAAATTTGGATGGGTTGAATCAGGTATGTGTTTTCTAATAGTTGTTCAATCTCCAATATTTTGAATAAGAGATCAACGACATTTATAATTTTGTATAAATATGAACACATTGAATTCTAGATTTAGTTCTTAGTTGTGTTGTTCACAGA
The DNA here is from genome assembly GCA_010110895.2 of Picea sitchensis. Classification (NCBI taxonomy): domain Eukaryota; kingdom Viridiplantae; phylum Streptophyta; class Pinopsida; order Pinales; family Pinaceae; genus Picea; species Picea sitchensis. Next base: position 121,447 of record SNQJ01S0032017.1, read on the forward strand.
TCCCTATTCCATCTGCTACTACTTGGGCAGGCTTGTCCCAATTCTCATTGGGAGAGTTTGAAGAGGGTGGGAGTTCAAAGGTATCATTTAGTGTGTTAAAATTATTTAAATTTAATGTGTTATAATCATTTAAATTTAATTTTCAAATTTTCAAATTTGAAATGTGTTATATAAGCTAATGTGGAGAACATAGTACCTGAGAGTATGCTTGGGAGGGAGATTGGGATTGAGGAGGAACTGAAGGAAGCACCCAGATTTGGGAAGGATGTGTCCATTCAGGATGATTCATAAATGTATGTTTTTTACTTTTATCAATTTTTTTTTTTCTCAAATTTTTAGTTTAGCCTTTCTTATTCAACACTTTGATCAATTACTTTGAAATATATAGAACCCCTAGATAAGTTTATCTTTGTCTTAAATGGTGTACATTCAAATTTATTTAAGGTTAGATCATGATGAAGACCTGATTTTGAACTTGAACATTTCATTATTTGATAACAAACTCTATCCCACATCAGAAAAGATAAAGTTTCTAAATTTTCCTTGATTGCATTCCTTGCTTTCTAGTCCAATAATGGTGTAGTATGAATATTTGTGTTTTATACATACAACGAAGTGAATTCCTTCTTGCCAGGGTATTGTCAAACTCTTAACTAAATTGGTTACTAATCACAAAAACCAACATTCAAGTAGATTTACAATTAAGCTCACACATATTGTGTATGTGATCTAGCTCACACATAATTTCAAAGAGAATTTGATTATATGTAATATGAATACAACTCATTTAAATGGTTTTTGAAGAATGATTTAATATACATGTGCATATTTGTGTTTTCTTCATGTACATGCAAGATTATATGAGAACATCTATTCCACAGCAGAAAGAGGAGATAAGTATTTTCCGGAAGAATGGTTTTTAAAATGGAGATTTGTGAATCTTCATGTACATGCAAGATTATATGAGAACATCTATTCCTACGTTATAAAGAGGAGATAAGTATTTTCCTGGAAGAATGGTTTTAAAATGGAGATTTGTGAAATTTTTAGATATAAGAAGTTTTTTGGAAGAATTACTTAATATAGAGATTTATGAACTTTATTTCAAAAGGGAATCATGGAATTTTATTATATGACCACTATAGAAGAGAAGAGAATTATTTTATCAGCAGAGGAGAATAAGATTTTACTTCGTAAAATGATCAAATAACAATTCGATGATAATTTCACCTTAAGGATTTTGTAACAACCCCTTCAGTTGAGGTGATGTGCAAAGATTTTTAGAGGAAAAGGAGGTGATGAAAAATATTTAACCACACCCTGTGATGACGAACACAAGCAATAATGTACCAGCAATCCCACAAATCTTCATGACTCCACTCACTAGCACAAGGAACCGGCTTAAACATACATAGGAAAACAAGGAGGAACGACTACCCTCACCGGACGAAACAAGATTAATTCTACAAGCTAAGGGAAAACTTCCCCTTCCCGACACAATGATGTTGACGAACAAGAATAGAACCTCAAGGCACATGAAAAAAATGCATGAAGGTGTTCCACCCATGCGCCCAAGCAACTTACCATGATCGACGACACTCACACAACACGCAGCGACTCCGGCTAGGTTCTCCTTCACCGTTATCCCATAGGGTGTGCCATGATCCCCTCATCAGGAATCATGACGTCCCCAAGTGATAGACGTGTCGACAACCTTGGCACCACACATCCTATCTGGACCAAGGACTCTAGATAAATTCGACACACTAGAAACTGAATATCGAAAGGAAAACCACACCCATACCCCAACAACATGTCGATGAAACACCAAAGGACGAAGACAAGGGATGATGCAAGCCAATACATGACATCGTTCATGACCCAACCAATCACCTAGTCTAAACTAGTGAATGATTACAATCTATTTTAACATGGGCTCCATTCTAAATGTGGAACGTCAAAATTACAATTAGTCAATAATGCACCCGCTAATTTAACATTAATAAAATCAATCTTGCAAGTCTAAGCAATCAATTCTTAAAACTATAATTATAAATACCATCTAACCTCAATTATAATCAATTTAACAAGTCTAAAATTGGCAATCTAGTCTTTACTCGCCAATCTAATTTTAATCATTATTACAACCTAAATGGACAATTCTATATTAATCAAAAATCTCCATCCAACTATCCATAAACTTGCATAACAACATTAACAATCTTAATGTAGAATGCTACGATTATAACACTTATGAACAATTAAATATCAACATGTAGTCTAGATATATTGAACGAACTAACAATACTAGTTGTCTATTATCATTGAGAAGGAAACTGCCAACTAATAACATCGTTGTAGCAATTTAACAAGGAAATTAATATATCAATTAAATAACAATTAATATAGAAAATAACAAGGCGATTAACATAAAAATTAACATAACTATTAATTTAGCAATGACAAGGCAATTTACATGACTATTATCATAACAAGTATTATAGCAATAACAAGGTGATTAACATGCTAATTAACATAACAATTAATATAACAGTAACAAGGCAATTTACATGACTGTTAACATAACACTTAAAAGTGCAATAACAAGGCAATTTACATAACTGTTATCATTTAAATCACTGTGGTAATTAGTAAATAAGAAGGAATATGCTGACAATTAACTCATTGTAGAAAAAATCATGGTAGTTAATGGACCCAAGACATCACTGTAGCAATTATGTTTGGAAGTCAGAACGTTGGGTACACTCAAATTGAAGGAGGGTAAAATACAATTCAAACCTGTAGAAGGATCAACTCATGGTCATTCAACAACAACACATTCATAGTTGTAAGGCAAAATGTTATTCCACACATCAGCAGAACGTAGTACAAATTTAATGGAAAATGTGTCGAGTCGACAACAAACTCAAACAAATTAAAGACAAAACATATCCATTCAATAGCATACCTCAATCAACCTTTAAGGGAAAATCGTATCCACTCAACATAAACGCAGTCAACCAGATACCAAAATGCTACACTGTAAGGGAAAAATGTTGTCATTAAGGCAGTATCAGTAAGGAATAAAATCCGTGTAACAGTAAAATTGTGGTCATAAAATCTATGGCAATAAATCATGGTAATACAATTGTGGTAATAGTAAAGAAATAGAATCCGTATAATAGTCAAAATTGTGGTAATAAAATATGTGGTAATAAAATCGTGGTGATAAATCGTGGTAATAGGAAGGAATGAAATCCGTGTAACAGTCAAAATCGTGGTAATAAAATCTGTGGTAATAAAATCGTGGTGATAAATCGTGGTAACAGAAAGGAATGAAATACGTGTAATAGTCAAAATCGTGGTAACAGTAAAGAAATAAAATCCATGAAAGTAAAAATCCAGGTAATAAATGAGTGTAATAAAATATGTTGGGCTCTCATCGATGGAATTCCATCTAAAAGAAAAATTCGATCTGTCAAATTCAAGCATGTGTAAAGGAAAATCGCAGTCAACACAGGATTACTTGGGATATGGTTACAGGTTGAGGATTATTTCTTTATCTAAATCAAATTTAGCGGTCCCGGAGTCCACAAAAACATAAATGGATTGGTCGCAGAAATCCAAGAAGAGCACAACCATCAATATACAACGCAGAGTAAATTTACTCAACAAAGCATAAACGTAGTCAAGAATATGAAAACGCAGAGAACAATAAGAGAGGTGCAAGGATCCCAAGGAAAATTCATTGAAATGACCGTAGATGTTTTATCATCCCAAGCATCGAGAAAATCCAAGGTTAGGCCCTTAAGGCGCAGAGACAAAAGCAAGCGCAGAGATAAACCAACAAGGACGCAATGAAATGCATACATAGAGGTACTTTTACTAGAATTCACAAGACAAACAATCAGCCAAAGATAAACAACTGAGGTAGATGGCTGACAGGAACATCCTTCGTTGATCATCCACGCACAAAAAAGAAGGGTGTTGAGATCCAAAGGTCTATTAATGTAGAAGCGATGACTGTAGATTAGGCTCCTGGCCGACTGCTCAACCACGGACTGATGAGATAGGGACGAAGGAAAAAATAAACTGCAATCATTGCTATAAAAAAAAACTCAGGATGGTCAAGACATGCAGGGATCGAAGGCCATGGGAAATCAATCGACATCAAGCTAAGTCTATGGGGAAAATTTCAGTCATCATCTAGAGTGATAAGACAATCATTTTCTTTACCCAATTAAACATGCAGATCTAAACCCATAAATCATACTAACAATCTACCATGGAAAAATAAAGAAAGTGTACCATTTCCCAATTGCCCAATCCGAGTTGATGTCCCACGCGCTTCATGCCACTCCCACTTTTCGACCGATGAGACTTCATCGGTACTCTTCTTCCCCCTTAGCCCCCAGAGCCGCAAAGGGGCCACACACACTATCCAGAGAATCGACTAGCTCCCAGCTCGCCTTGCAAGGCCGAGTTACCACTCCTCATCGAGCTGGGTATCCCAACTCCCACAAGCGAAGTGACTCAAGTATAGATTTATGTAGCATAACGTTACAAAAAATAGAAGAGATCATCATCATTCTCATCCCTCCATTATATAGAGTTTTGAAGTCCCTTACTTTCCCAAAATCTTATTCTATTTAATGTTTAATAAATTAATTCATAATAATCCTCCTCGTACAAGTGTCACCCATCCTATTCATTCCTCCAAAAACTAATTTCTTTAATTAATTAATTACCCCTATTTCCCTCACCCACCTAGAGTCACTCCTAGAATCGCTCCTAGGTGTCCCCAAGTTCCCTTACAGGTTTTAATGACTTTCCCCATTATTAATTTGCTAGTTCAATTTAAATTAGAAAGTTCTTAAATGGTAGATACCTTACTAAGTTGGACTAACTTCTTTTTCCTAGTGTTTCCCCTTTCTTTTATGGTTCCCTCTTTTTCCTAGTTTCCTAATTATTTTAGATTTCCCCTTTTTCCCTTTTTAATTAAACTCAAAAAGGCATGTGCAGAAACTTACCCCTTTTTTTAATGAATTGAATTTTTAATAGCATAATAAAGTAAAACAATCATTTCCCCTTTTTAAGTTTTATCCCAATTTTTTTTTATAAATCAGTTTAATTTCTTACCCCCTTCTTGTCACAATATTAATGAAGATTATATTTATTATTATTAAAAACAATTTATATGTTTATTTATTATTATTATTATTTTTTTATAAAGGTAAAATTTTACCACCAACAAAATTTAGACCTAGATGTTATTTTCCTAGGTTGGGCAACATTTTTTTTAAAGGAACGATTTCAAATCTTCATTAACACTTTATTGTCCTAAATCCATCTAGGTTTATCCAATTATTAACTAACCACATGGCATGCCCTTCAGGACACACTAGGTGCTCCAAGGGTGCCACTCGCCTCTTTCTGTTTCTCTTACGCGATGTGCCCTTCAGGATGCACCATTTACACCAAGGGTTCCACTCGCCTCTTTCCATTTTTCTTGCATGACGTTCCCTTCAGGATGCACCACGTGCTCCAAGGGTTCCACTCACATCTTTCCATTTTTCTTGCACGACGTGCCCTTCAGGACGCAACACGTGCTCCAAGGGTGCCACTCACCTCTTGACTAACTTGGTAGACATCAAAACCCCTGGACTCAATACTTCACCAAGTGATCTTGTGGGAGACTAAGGGCCTCTAAGGAATAAGGCCCCTACCTTATTGTGTGCCCCTTAGACTCATCGTGAGCGACTATCGTAGTCTACCCTCACGACATCGTGGGTCCTTTCGAACTAGGTAATCGTTAACCTACAGTTCGAGCCACGACATGAGTGCTAGTAGGTTGTGGTAGGGTTGTTTTCCACACCTCTCCCTCAACATCTCTGGTAGTCTTTCTTGACCCCTCTACTCCACATGTGAGTCTGGTCGGCAAGCTATTGTCAGCCTGCATCATCAATGAATCATGTCAGAAATATATCCATATCATATCATCTAATAAGATGCATTAATATCACATATAAAACAATCGAACCCCATTAGTTCACTCCCCAACTCGATCCGGAGTCCAAGGGGTTCCATTGATTCCTCTGCATCCTCGAGGTCCAAAATCCTGCACAGTTAGTAAAAACGAGTCAATAGCACCTACCTATGTCAATGCAGCAAAACAACATGACATCAACCCATAATGCCTCATAATCAAAATCAAATGTTTTAATAGAATAATAATCTCGATCACTTGCGAGCAAGTGTCCTCAAAGAATATGTTCTCTCAGTGTGCCAGAGGGGGATGTTACACACACCCCCTCTTGGTCTAAACTTATTCCCAAAGTTTCACAGTATAAGTGCCGAAATAATGTGTATCACAATATCATAAGTCTATCTATCAAATAAAAATGGCAATTGATGGTGCATATCATATGCGTCCTCCCAAGTCACCGAGTGTGGACTATAGTTGTCCCACTGGACCTTGACTTGATCTATTGTTTGACACCGTAGCTGTCGAATGCGATGATCCAAGATGCGGATAGGCTAATCCATGAGTGCCCCCTCATCTGATACCTGCAAGGAACTCATGTCGATAACATGTGTAGGATCACTAATATAATGTCTCAAAACAGATACGTGAAAAACATTGTGCATACACCTCAAGGAATCAGGCAAGGCTAGTCGATAGGCCACGAGCCCCTTTCTCTTCACAATCTTGAAAGGTCCCATGAACCTAGGAGAGAGTTTATCTCCCTTTCCAAACTTGATCGAACTCTTATGTGGTTTAACCCATAAGAATACTTGATCACCAACCTCGTAACTACGGTAGACATAGTGCGCATCTGTGACATCCCCAAAAATAAAATATTTTTTGAAATTTAAATTTGCTGGAAATTTATTTCGTTTTTAGTAAATTCGAATTTGGAAAATTTTTGCCATTTATGGAAATTCTGAATTTCGAATTTGATATTTGTAATTTATTATTATGACTATTGGGAAGAGATCTGATTTGACTCAACTAACTATTTGACTATGACACTTGTTTAAAAAAAGAATATTTATATTGATTGTAGGAGGACAAATGGAACAACCATGTTAAAATCAACTGACCATGACTCCATGAGTGGGGAACATGTTGGAACTACCTCTAGGTTGATTATTACAAGTGGAAAATTAGTGATTTGGCCATTGGCAGCCCCTGAAAATCAGGGATTTAGAAGGCTACAAAAATTCCCAAGGGAGGTTAAAGACCTAGGCAAACTGATAAATAACATATGTGAGGAGGCAGGACGGTGCCAAGTATGCTAGGAAAAGACTATGGAATTTCTTGCTGTTATGAACACTACTGTTGGAGTGGGAGGCAAGAGGAAACTACTGGAATTGCAGGACATTACTGAGGAGGAGGTTTATTTTCCAAGTTCACCCTCATGGATTCATGGTCAGGATAGGGGTGAATCGAGCAAGTGATTTTGGCTGCCCTATTCTACGGTTGGGAGGAATGTGGTTGTTCCATTTGTTTTCCAGCAAGTTAGTTCAGATATGTCCTCTTAACCCTCCTCTGTTTAAAATTGTTAAATGGTTGTTGTAATGCATATGTTAATCATGAATTGAGTAATATTATGAACGGAAGGTCGAAATCGAATGTGATTATCTCTGTTGTATTTTATTACTGGGTAAATACTAAATTTCCATCAATCTACTAGTTGCGAGAATATGCCTGGTTAAGTCCTGAAAGAATAATTTCCTATGGGTTAGTTGATTGTTGTATTCGAGTAAAAGTGGTAGACGAATCCCCACAACTGAATGGTTCTTACCATAATGACTAATTAAGTGTGCATTGTAAATGGAAATTGAATAACAGAAATATACAAAGATATAGACGTATGTTTATATTTTCCTATAGGTTATGACCTATACAGAAATACAATAAGTAAATGAAATCACTTTTTCTTATACATATTAAACATTATGTTATATGGTTATGCAAATGATTGGGATGAATTTATGTATGAAAAGTAATAAAAAAAATTGCAAAATTTTCTATAGAAAGACCAACAGTACACAAAGTATAAATATTTCGATCGATTTGGTCTAATTATCTACATGCTAAAGCTCTGGAATAAATTGGAAATAACACCGTTTAACACAGAGTCAATTCTGGAATGTAATATGAAGGGCG
>SNQJ01S0032018.1:0-15436 GCA_010110895.2 Picea sitchensis
CTAGCCAGAATCCTGCAGACATGTTAACAAAGGGAGAAACCAGAGAGAAACTGAGTTCCTTCTCAGTTTCAGTTGGTCTTCAAGAATGAAGATGAAGATGAGAAATTTTCCAGGTCCAAGAAGCTTTAGAGTCCAACATATACAACAACGATGGAGTTGTTGAGATCAGTCTCCAAGTGGGAGATTGTCGGTTGTGGAGCCTGATTATCTTCCCGATTCAGAGGTCTTATGTTTTTCATTTGTGTTTATACTCCATGAAGACTTTACACCCCAGAAGTATGTACACTCTTCTATGCAGGGGAGTGCAGAGGGGGGGTACCCCCTCTGCAGGGTCTGAGATGCCTTGTAAATGTATATTGTAATTTCATTGTAAATATGGACCGTTCATTATAAGGTTGCAAATCTAATGGTAGAAATAATGTTAGGGTTTTTTTCCCTAGAAGGAAACCCTCTGTTATGAGGGAAATGTATTGTGGCTATTCATTATGGTGAGTATTGTATTCTAAGAGAGGAGACTGTGAGAGAAAGAAGAGGAATTTACAGTGGGTTTTGTTGTAGGTTGTATCCCTTCATTTGGTGGATAATAATAAAGGAAGGACCTGGAAATTTCTCTGGTGGACATAGCCCACACTGGGTGAACCACATAAATCTGTGTCTCTATTGTATTGTGTATCTTTTGTGTTTTGTTTCCTCATTTGTTTTATTTTATTTCTCTGCGGTCCTGTTTTTCTAACACTTTTGGCATATAACCACATTGTATTTGCCTATTCATGGCCATGAACACTTGTTTGGTATATTTTCGACATGGATCTGCATTGTATTCTTGGCAGCCATGTATGCAAAGTCTGTACATAATGTAATGAGCAATTGACTTTGTCCAGCTGGTTCTTTGCCACTCCACTTCTGGGTTATTTATAATGTATTTCGATCATCACAAATACTCCTCTGATCTCACACATTGGGGGCATCTGTTATAGAAATATTTTCCTCGCCATTGCTATCTTGCACAGAGGGCCTTTTCCCATTTCCCTATGCATTTTTTTAATTTATTTTTGATGAATCCAGAGCTAACAAATATACATTTTTCCACATATACGCTCCCTAACTGCTATGCAAGATGCATATACACTTTCTGCTCCATTACAGCTTGCGTATATCAGGATTTGTGCCAGAAAATACAAAATGAGGTCGGGTTTCCATGTCACGACAGAAGATCTCTGATCCTTGGCCTTCCATATACTGGAAACATTTCAACTTGGCCCTTCAGTTGCATTTTGGAGGCTATAAGAGCAAAATTTCAAACTATGGAAAAGGAGAGAAAGAATTCAACTTTGAGAGAAAAGTTACTCTGGAGACATTACGTCATATTGAGTCTGCATCCCTTTGTCCCTCAACTCTGAACACAGTGTTTAGCCCCCAAGCTCTTCCCTTATTGTTAAGAGGACCTCTTTGCCTCTTTCTCATGAGCTTGCCTTTAGTGGAGGATTGAAGTGGTGGGGACCCAGTTGGAAGGAACTTGGTTTCTTGGTTTCGAACCATGCCGACACGGAAGTTTGTAATGTTGACACTTATGTTGATCAATTATTAATAGAAATACTCTTTTCCCGTTATATGTAATGTTTATTAATCGATTATTCTATCTGATGTGCTAACCCCTTTTATATCATCACTATATACTTGCTTTTCTTGTTTGTCGATAACTTCTCCTGGGTATAAAGCTTTGGGTCAAAGTGCTCAACGGTGGAACATCATCAAACATTGGATCGAGGTAGGCCTCTTTCTTGTATTTCACATTAGTCTATATAGCATATGTTGGAATTGAGTTGATTTATGCAGTCACATCTATCTGTTGTGGTTTACCCTTGGCCATAAAGAGTTTTTCCCTTGTAAAAAGGAGTTTCGAGATCAATCCTGAATTGGAAGAAGCGAGGAAAAACTTCAAAACAAGGTGCATCACACATTTTCTCCTTCTCTCTCTTTCTGATTTGGTTAAACTAAATTCAAAGGGATGTTACTGTCCATTTGTAGTTTTCTGTCTTGGTATTACGGGTCTGCAATTCAAGGAAAAATTCACCTATCCACAGGGGAATATTTGTGTAACACCTATGGGTGTCTTCAATCCACTATAATCACTCAAATACCCACTAAAACATAGTGACATGACTCCTAGAAAAATTCCAAATGTCAATCTCTCTTCCCCATCAATTTGCACAACCCAATGGATGATATTTCCTTCTCTGTATCAAAGTCCCTTAGAAAATATACATCCCCTCTAGGGCTCCAACACATACTAACCAAGAATCTCTCTACTAGGAGCTCCAGGAAATCTAGGTAGAATAGGAGTGGTCACACAACATATACAAATTCTCTTGGGAAATTTCCTCAACAAGAATCACTCATAGGAATACCAGCCTCATTCTCAACACAATTACCAACTCCAACGAGATATCTTCCATACCCACTATGGATAGCCACTCTTTCCCAAAACTTAGCTACGTTTTTCCTCATTTCTTGCTAATTGTACAAACAACTCTCTTTCATACTCAAAAATCATCTTCTTCCATACTTTCTTGACTCTTGCTCCAAGGATGATTACACTCAACCCATGCTATTATAACTGAGTGAGATAGCTTCCTCACCCAACCTCTTACATGAATTCAACAATTTGAGTGCTTAATAAGTCAAAGGGATGAATGGATAAATGAAAAACTGATTCATCAAGATTGCTTGAGATTCAAACCATATGGAAACCCCTCAAAACCCCCATTAATCCCCCTCTCTTGTGGAATCATAGTCCCCCATTACTCTAGACCTTACCCATCTACATTCAATGGTTCATTACATTTTATTATTTTCAATGTGTAATGTGTACGTATTACATCTATTGGCCTATGACCATTCAAAACACTTACAAATATACAATGCTTCATTAGGGAATCAAAATTGGAGTGTTGCAGTTTTAATATTCTTCTTAGAGTGATTTTTCTTGCCATCTCCCTCTTTTTTGGCCTTCTTCTTCCCTTTCACATCCCTTTAGGGGATTGAATCCTAAAAATAATGTTGAGACTCTAATAAATGACATATTTCCATATCTACAAAGTGTTCTCGTGTTATTTTAACATTCATATTTTCCAGGGCTTCATATACTATGAGTTTGATCAGACCATGGTGTGATAAAGCATCCTTCTTCCCTTTTTTAACTTTATCTCATATATTTGACTGACTGTGGGATAAAGTAAGGTATGTTGAGGTTCTCTTCATTTTTTTGATGGAACAAATGCCTCAGCTAATGTTGAAATATGAAATGGTAGGCATAAACTACACTTAGCCTCCCTTCACATGTGATGTATTTGAGTAAATGGTAGGCCACTTTCGACCATGGATCACATAATATATCCCTGTTTACCTCATTTATATCCTCTATAGGCTCTTCATAACTAAGGAATAATAGATTCTTAGCATCATTGGCCTCCTATATCACATATTTGTCCCAAGGAAAACCCATGGTCGAGCATGAGACTCTACTAATTGTGGCTTCATGAACATGTATTTCTATCTCTCTCACAACAGTGATATACTCCTGCCATATTATGTCTTGAAAATTCAAAGAAAATTCTATGGAATTTTCATCATGATACCCTCTTAGTTTGTCAAATTACACAAGCCAATTGTTGTCCCGAAAAATCTTCACTACTTCAAGTTTATTGTATACATTGGAAGGATCTATAAGCTCCCTTCTATTAAACCCAACTCCCATTTTTTCAAAATAAATTGTATAAACTCTGATGTAGGTATGTGAGTATTCAAGGATGATGATATTCCCTCTATATTATCAACTTCACCACAATTCTAGTAATCACCAAATTTTTGGACAACAATTAAAGGATGGTTGAGTGAGGGCTTTTTTTTAGAGGAAAAATTAAATCCTCGGACTTACTTTCTTAGGAAGGGTTATAAAAAATTATGAACAAGGGCTTAGGATGAAAAATATTGGTCAATTATAGGTATGAAGACCCTACTTGGTTCCCTGTAGGAGACATAATGTAGGATTTATAATGACTTCATGGAAAATTTCTTTAAGACAACCTAAGGGAGGCACAAAAGGATTATAGAGTACTTTGTGGGAAACAATTTAAATATATCTTAGGTAAGGCATATGCAGGCTTATAATAGCTCTATGGAAAAGATTTTGAAATAACATAAGAAAGGAATATGTAGGATTTAAATATTATGTGGGAACAAATTTAAAGACAACCTAAGTGCACATACACGCTTGTGGAAATAATTTTAAAGAGAGAAAGGCATATGCAAGGTTATAGTACTCTATGCAAACAACTTTTAAGACAACCTAAGTGTATACCGAGAGCAAAATTTCCCAAAAATAGGATTAGAGTTGTCTACCAACCTTTCCTATAGGATTAATGTTTCTTAGGGTATTCTAAATTTGGAAAGGTCGACCTCTATTTGCTTGCTTGCTTGGAGATACTTTGTCTGTTGTTCTTTGGAGAGACCCTATTACTCTGAAGAAACCTTGTTGTTCTTGGATAGATTTTCCGTTGTTTTCCTACTTGAAGAGACCTTGTTTGTTAATATTTGGAGAGACTATCCACTGATTGTATCAGTCAAGAAGTTGAGAGTGATTGTCAGGGGTCGAAACATCTTCACCTTTAGTTCATAATTTGGCGCTCAAAGTGATTTGACACTTGCACCATATTTACAAATTAACAACAAATTATTCTCATGCTTAACTTTTGTCACTCTTATTTATCACCCTTTTTATCTAATGGCTTGAAATGGAACCTCCCCCCATGTGGATATCGAGGCCCACCTTGGTTTTATTGGTGTACATGGGTTAATTTGTTTTGACCATGAAAAATATATTATGATGTAATCTTGCAATTATAAAAACAAGTAAAGTGAGAATGAATGAGAGAGTGTACCTTATTGTTGATATGCTTTGAGTTTTATTTGCTAATGTAGTGGATTTATGGTCACCTCTCAATGTGGATATCATTGTTTGAGATTGTTGTAGATTTTCTTGTACAAGATGTAGGAGATCATGTAGTTATGTAGAGGATCTTGTAAATGATTTGCATTCTTCTCCCTTTATTTTTTCATCTTGCTGTGGTTATAGTGATGCTTGTTGTTGAATACTTTAATGATTTTGCTTAAATAAGGTGCTTGTCATAGAAAACATGTGTGTCGTGGATTTTACTGTAGAAGCATGTAGAGGATGGTGTTTTGCTCCTAATTGTTGTTTTAATGAGTTTGGAGGGTAGGAAACATGGTATGAAGTGGATCTGGAGTTTGATGGTGTAGAATGGAAAGTGAAAATAGATGAATATGGTAAATTTTAAATAAGGATAGATATGAATGATCATTTGACATGGATTGCAATGAATGTGAACATGTGGTTTATTTGGAAATTAAATTTTTATGATTTCCTTGACTTGTTTTGTAGGGATATATCATATATGATATTATTCTCCAACCTTGTAGGGTTGAATCTATTCCAAATATGTTTGTTGATCATTATCTGAAGGATTGTATGCTTGTTTTAAAAAATTATTTGTTGCACACCTCATATGTATTTCTTCTCTTGTTTAGATATTCTTCCAATGTTTGTCCTTTGTCTTTCTTTGTGCAGGTACTTGAAGTCCTAATATATCTTCTAGTGGCCTTGGATAACTGCAAAGTAATTTTATTATTTTTTTCCCTTTTTTCCCTCAAGGCAATGGTGCCATTTATGCTTTTTACCATTTCCTTGTCTCATTTTGCTAGTAAGGGTTTTCATGATGAGGTACATTATTTTTCTCAAATCTAATAATTCCTTCATGGAGGTTTTCAACCGAATATTTATCCCATATGCCTCATTGAGGTTTTCACCTATGTATTTTATTCTCTTTTTTCCTTCTTCTTTTTTCATTTTCTTTTTTCTTTTTTTTTAGTGTTTGGATGGATTTGAAGCATCTCCTCTTTCAGTCACATCCAAATTTTTTTCTTTTACTATATTTGTAAAATATTCCTTTATTAGGGGATTTTTGTACCTTTTGAGTCTAGATCCATTCACCAATAATGAAATATTTTCTTCATCTATGGTCCTAATTTGGACTCAGCCATTGTCATGACATTTTTCAATGATGTATGGTCCTAGCCATATTGTCATCATATTTCCATTGAAGTCTTTGAATTGGGATTCATATAAGAGTGCTCAATCTCCTTCCTTTAAATTTCTAGGCTTAATTCTTTTGTCATGCCATATTTTTATTTGTATTTGGACTACCTTAGTATGGAAGAGAGATTGCATCATGTACTCATATAAGGAATTTAGCTACTACAACCTTTCTCGTTGTTCTGATCTGAGGTTCATATTAAGTTTAGATGTTGTCCTTAAAGTGGAAATTCAAATTCATTATGAAACATGGCCTTATTGCCATAGACTAGCTCATATGAGGAAAATCATGTGGTAATCTTCCACATGGTATTGTGTGCCCATACTACCTCTATCAATTTCCTTGTCCAATATTTCTTGTTCATAATGACTAGTTTGGTGAGGATGTTCTCCAACTCTCTATTAGTCACTTATGCTTGTCCATTTTCTTGTGTGTGACAAGGAGTGGACTTCCTATGGAATATGTGAATATTTTCCTTTGGAGTTGAAACCTTGAGAATATGTTCTATTGTAGATATCCAATTACTTTTTTCTTTGTATCTACCTTCATTAATTTCACCTTAGTCCATTTGGTCAGGTAATCTTTGCATGCCAGTATATACTTATTTTTTCCTAAAGGGGGTTCAATAGGTGTTATAGTCCATAAATGCCACATCTATGCATCCAAGACATTGGCCCATCCATTTGCATCTTTTACCAATCATATTGTTGAGGTTTCCTTAAAAAAAAAAAAAATTGATAATGTACACATCATGTTGCACTATCATCCCATGTACATGTGTGCTTCATGCTAATATTCCTGCGTAAATACGCATGTTGCATGCTAGTTAGCCCGTGTTTACTTCCAAAAATGCAAAATATATAAAATTGTGTGTATTTCGGTGGAGTTTATAGGATATGAAGGGTTTCCTAACCATTTTACCTCTTGTAGCCCATCCCAAAACTAAATAGTCATATTTTTATCATATAAAAAGAGGTTTAGGGGAGTCATTTAGACATATGAACAAGGAGATAAGAAAACTCTGCGAAAATCCTTTCCCTCTCATTTCCCAAGTCTTGCATCTTGCTCTGAGTTTTATCCTCAACTTTCCCTTCAATTCATTCTCCCTATGAAACCATTCCTTCTTCCCATGTTGGTATGTTGGTTGTGAGAAGTCTATCTGGGATTGGTGCACTTGGAGTCATGACAGAGGAGCCCAGACTTGGTTCGTAGAGCGGTGTCCACAAGAAAAGGTTGTAACCTTTCAACTTGTATATGAATACAAGATATTATCTTTGTCCCAAAACCTATGTGTACAAGTTCTTTGTCTATTTGATCATTTATATCTATATTTAGGTTTTTAAGTGATTACTAGATATCGTATATGATGTTGTGTTGTGTTATTATTCTATTACAGGCCAGCTTTGTGAGGAGGTATGTGATCTAAGAGGCGATAGCAAGTGGAAGAGGTCTACATCAACCGAAAGGATTCAAGGTGCTCTTCTTAACCTTCTATTCTTTCTCTTATCACTTAGTCTAGATTGTTTTGGGGTAGATTAGAGATAAGTTATTCTTTTAAGGGAGTTATCACTCTACCTATTCCTTAGACCCAATTTAGGGATTTCCCCATAGAAATAGGCCCCACAATATCCAAGCCCCACTTATCAAAAGTTTCCAATGAGACTTGGGGCTACAAGGGAATTTCATTTCTCTTTTTGGGTTTCTCCATCCTTTGACACTCATCATAGTAAGAGATATTTTTTTGAGAATCCCTATGTAGGGTATGTAAATAGTAACTATCCTGCAATATCTTATAGGCTATCATCTTTGTTGCATAGTGTCCTCTATATGGTTCACCATGGAATTCGTGGAGGATGTCATGCACCTCATCCTCCCTTACACGTCTCCTTAGGATTTGATATATTCCAAGCTTGAATAAATATCATACAATGTAGGCATATGTTGCACTTTTTCTAATAGTCTTGCATCTTTCCTTGTAGGAAAAATAATGGGGAAACCTCCCCATTGTCAATTAGTTGGCTACATCAACAAACCACAAGGTTTGTACTTAAATTGAAAAAGGTTCTCATCTAGAAAGTGATCACCTACCATGTCTTTATCTATAGGATTTGTTAGCCTTGATAAAAAAATATGCAACAACATTTTCCTTCTTGGCTTGTCAAGGATGGTTAGATCAAATTGTTGTAACAACAAAATCGATATAATTTCTTTCCCATTAATATCAGGTTTGTTCATTAAATACTTAATGGAAGAATAAATTGTGTGTACAAAAACTTTATATCTAGTGACACAATGCTTAAATTTTTTGAGAGCATAATCCATTGAAAGGAATTCATATTCAGTAACTATGTAGTCCATCTCTCCACCATATAAGTTTTTTCTACAAAAATAAATTGTATAAGGCTTCTATCATCTTTTTGACCCAAAACTACTCCTATTTCTTTGTTTGAAGCATTAGTAAGGATATGGAAGGGAAGATTCCATTTGAGACCTTGAAGAATAGGGGTTGTTCTAAGTTTTTCTTTGATACCTTCAAATTCATTTTGACATTGTGATGTCCAACATAAGTCTATGTATTTAGACAGTAAAGAAAACATAGGGAAATATAACTAGCTAAAATCCTTCATGAACCTCTTGTAGTAACCTGCATGTCCAAAGAAGCTTCTGACATCTTTTTGTTTTAGAGGGGTAGGCATAGGTTTGATGATGTTTACCTTGTTTTGGTCTACCTCAATCCCTCTGTAAGATAAGTGGTGTTTGATAATGACCCTATCATTCATAAGCATATTTCATTTTTCATGGCTAAGGGAGAGGTTCCTTTCTTCACATCTTTGTAGGATCTATCAAAATTGGTTAATTATTTTTTAAAAGAGTTTCCATAGGGTGTGAATTCATCCATGTAGATCTCTCCTATGTCATGTATGAGATATGAAAAGATGTTGAGTACAACCCTTTGGAAAATAGTTGGAGCATTGCATAGACCAAATGGAAGGACCGTGTAGAAAAAATAACCCCAAGTGTAGGTAAAGGTATTTTTATCATGATCTTCAGGGCTTATTTATATCTGATTATACCCACTAAATCCATTTAGAAACTAGAAGTACGCTTTCCCTTCTAAGACATTTGGGACTTGGTCAATAAAAGGAAAGGGAAAATGGTCCTTCCTAGTGGATTTATTTAGTTCATTGCATTTTACACATATTCTCCAGTTTACATTCTTCTTTGGTTCAATGAATAAGGATGAAACCCACTCACTATTAGAAATTGGGTAAATAAATATAGCATCTAGAAGTTTTTGCAAATCTTTCTTGACAATGTCATGTAGGATTTGTTCTTCTCTGAGGCTGCCTAATTGGTTTGTAGTCTTATTTAATGTATATGTGATGGGTGCATATGGAAGGGTGGATTCCCTTCATTTTCTTGCAGTCCCATGCAAAATATATGCAATATGTTTCTTGAGAACAACCAACAATTTCTTATTTTGGGGCATGTTAATCCACTAGACAAAGCCCTAGATATTGAGTTGTTTTATTTTTATTGTTATATTAGTATTGTTGGCTAGACCTTTTAATTGTAACTGTACCCTTAGTCTCCTATATATACACAAATGAGACCTAGTTTTAGGATCATCTCATCTTGTACATTTGTTCAATTGTAAAAGGAGGTTCCCCCTCAAAGAGGCCTCACATCCATTACTTTATCTTTATCAAGGCATGGAAGTACTGCTCTCTCTCTCTCTCTCTCTCTCTCTCTCTCATGTTATTGTGGTTGTTTGGTGCATAACATGTAGACACTTGTTGGTTGTTAGTTTATCTCACTACAGGTCTATCAAAAGTATGCAAAGTGGGTACTTATTGTATGAATAATGTAATTCTACATCCAACGAGTGCATACACTTGAAATTTGAATAAACCTCTAAGTAGATGAGTCGAAAATATGATTAAAAAATTGTAGTTTTCTTTCTTTTCCTTTGAAAATTAATAACTCTTGTATTATTATTTTAGCCATATTATTTTATTGTTTTACCATTTTTAGACCTCAAAATGTCTCTAATGACTATTAATGAGATTTATAGCTGTATCAATCTTAATACCTTGACGGAGAACTATACCTCAATTAAGAATTTTTGTTAACCTAGCAAGGCCTCGATCGAGGGTTTAATATACCCTGGATCAAGGTCCCCGAAAATTCTATAATAAGCACCCTATTGAGGTTTTAGTAAAACCTCAATTGAACTATAATGCTTGACCAAGGGCTTAAAAAACAAAATCTTGCCCCCTTTCTATAGGATTTTCTATAGTTGCAAGTTCCACGTGGTGAAACCTCTTCATCTCTTCCATATCAGGCAATGAGTTGATGCTTTCATATTGTATTTTTTATTTATTCTCTTCCACAATTTGCATAATTAGTAATATAAAATACATAACAAAAAAAAATTAGTCCTGCTGGATCACAACCTTCCGCACGTTGGATCGAATGTAAGGTGCAACCTGAAATGCGGAAAATAAGCTATTTCACTAAAGAGAAATGCCAATTTGAGACCCGTCCCGGTTGGTTAATATGTATCAAACCCATGCCAACAACGGGTTAGATATAGGAAAAACAACACCTTATAAGGACCGGAGGCGCTCTCCTGAGGTACGAGGGTGAGGTTTTTGGAGAATTAACGGACCAACCAACATGGCTTTTCTATCATGCTTCAGGGAAGGGGCGCTTTAAATCATCAATTCTGCTATTACAATTGTGAGTTAAATACCCCGATGGAAGGAAAAGGGCGAAGCGACTCAAACTCACTCAAGACTAAGGTTTTATATATCTGAGGGGTGAGTTATTTATTGGGATTGAACGAAAGAGAATGTTGATGATCACGAAACAAGTTCTCTTGTGCAGTTAAAGAATCATGAAGAAAGATCAGGACCATTTGATTAATCATCTAAGATAATATCTATTTAAAGAAGAAGATGTTTGATAAAAATAGTATGCTCATTTCTAGATGTTAGTTTATAGATCAGTTAGAAGAAAGAGGACTCGCTTCGATCTTAAAAAGCTTGCTCTTTAGCTCTCTTTATCTCAAGAGATCCTTTTTAGTTTATTTTCACGAAAACCGAAGAAGATGTCGATGAAGCTTAGAAGAGGTAGATGAACCAGTCGATGACCCTTATGTTTAAGTGGAAGAATCGACATGAACAATAGTGGATGTGTCCTCTTATATAAAATACATAACAAAAAAAAATTAAAAAACATGTGAGACAATAGTGGATGTGTCCTCTTCAAAAGGGTAGTTTTTGAGTTTACATAAACTCGAGAAAAACATTTGTTGATAAAGCAAACTTGTATAAATATTATTGAAATATTAATAGGTTGAAAAAATATACCTATTTAAAATAATAATAATAAGTATGATACAATACTTTTTTTAGATCCTCATCATATAGTTTATTTATTTTAAATTACATATCGAACACAATGAATTCTTGAAACAAAAATCACTTATTAATATTTTTTAAAATTTGCAACAACAAATATATAACTAAATATAAATTTCAACATTAATCAATTATTTAAAAAAAAAACAAAATAACACTATTTATTACAAATTAGTTTTAATGTTCACAAACCATATATGAATTTTAAAAGCTTCAATTTAAAAAACATTTAAATTTGAAAATTTAAATCCACACGATGTTGTGATGGACTTGGATTTATTACAAATTTGACTCTAACAAAAACATTTACAAATTTGACTCTAACAAAAAAGTTTTCCTATTTTGTTGGGAGCACTATATATGGTTAAGATTAATATAAATAATTGTGTGAAGTCATTATACATGTTTTTTTTTTTTTTTTCTTTAAATACAGATTTGTTTGGTTAACATATTCTCAATAGAAATTTGAGAAGTTTCGTTTACTCAAGATGAGTCAAAAAGTTAAGTCCGTTTTCATGGATATTATTGACTTTTGCTACATAATTACGTCGAAAGGCCTATACTTATTGATAATGGGCACATTTAATGATCTTTTAACCTTAAATTTTAATCTTATGGCCAACAATTGAAGATGTTGGCATATTCTTAGTCGTCCTCCTAAATCAATGAATAAGATTTAGTGTTCATAACTTCCTTGCATTTATAAATGCATGCGTTAACATGTTTACTTTTTCACATTTACCTAATCATATTAAGAAATTACTGTAAGATCATATAATTGCTAAATTAAGATGATTAACGAGGATTAATATCTATGCAAAACTGTTGTTACAAGTATGCACCATAACTAGTTGGATTAATATCTATGCAAAGCTGTTGTTGCAAGTATGCATCGTAACTACATTTAGATTACACGTGTTGGAATGTGAACCGATATGAACCGTAACTATGAACCGATATGAATGTGAATGTGAACCGATATGAACCGATTGGAATGTGAATGTGAACCGATATGAACCGAGCAGATATGAGATATGAACCGTAACTGTTGGGATGTGAACCGTAACTACGTTTAGATTACACGTATTGGAATGTGAACCGAATTTTGTAATTAAATCGCATGGATACCAGAGACGAAATATCTTCATGCAGATATGAGATTGTGTTCGTTTCAACCTCTATCTCCTTAGTATTTTTCCTTCGGAAACTGGTGGAAGGTTGTGCATTGTTTAGGACGGAAGGTCCTTGAGATGATGCTGTGAGGTAATAAGAATTCGCCGACGAATGTTGAAAATGTCCTCGGTTTTTTTGTATTAATGGCCTGGTTGCCACTCATAGCTTGTAGATTAATCTTTTTTGTATTACCATTTCTCCAGTAATTCTTGATGTCGTTCTTCGTCCTTTCTGGTAAACTCCGTGCAATGCGAGACTACCTGCATATCTGTATGGATTAAATCGCATGGATTATGTGGCAGCTCAGTTTTGTATCATACTATTTCATTTTAAAACTCTAATTAAGGTTTCTATAAAAATTAAAGTTTGTTTGTGCTTTAATGTATTAATTAAAGTTTAATATATTAATTAAGGTTTGATTATAAATAATATAGGGCAAAAGAGAATTAGGGTTTATTTGCAAATGAGATATGCCTTTCGGGGTTCATCAGCCACAATTATGTGGCTGTGCTAGTCACATCCACAGCCAGAGTTGTGCCTTCGGCTCCACTTAGCTGACACAACATCAATATTTTCCACAATAGCCGCACACAGCCTACCTCCGTATATGCACTAGATTCGTTCGCTGGTTGATTACCCGAAACATCGCTGTAGCTGGTTTTACGAGAGCTTTTAGGTTTTCGCTTCTTACTTTCATTTCCCTTCTCCTTTCTATAGATGATACGTTTGGAAACGGCACGTAAGCGGAAACTGCGCCCTAGAAGAAAACCTCCGCTCTCGAGGATTTATCACTGAAATTTGAAGCCATAAGCAACAGTCCAAGCGTCTTATTTTGGCCAAACGGCAAATCAAAACGATCTAACATCCTGTTGAAGATTTTAGTCTCTCCCATGCATGATACAGATCGCCCAATAAGTCCACCAGATCTACAAGGGCGAGGGATATCCTTCGTATTTTGAACATTTTCTCCCATTAATTATATTTAGAGACAGATTGAAATTGCTATAACCTTCTTGGAATACATAATTTTGAGAGCAACTTAGCTTTGTTCATTTTCAGATTAAGTACACGTCCTTTAGATCTCATCGTTCATGACGCAATAGGAAAGAACTGTATTTTCGACCAATAAGTTACGTGATCGTATAAAATACTGTTTCTTGATAGTTCAGTTTACGTGTTCATACAAAATTCTTGGTTTCAAAAGTTGGAATCATTTTGATTTTGATAATATTATAAAATTATAAAATGCTTATATGTTTAAAAAGAATAATTAATTAAAAAATTGGCCAATGTCAATATCGATTTATACCTCTAAACCTTTCCACAGTTTAAATTTTGCAAGTGTTGCATAATTTTTTAGATTTATTGAAGAGTTATGTAATTATTTTCAATTAAATAAATAATGTGCATATTATTTATGGGTTTTTAATATTAGGAAATAGTAGATTTATTGAAGAGTTATGTAATTATTTTCAATTAAATAAATAATGTTCGGGATTTTTAATATTAGGAAAATTTATTTGGTGAAAAATAAATATTAATATATATATAAATGTGATTTTTATATTTAACTATGATGAAGAAAATGAAAGTATCAATTAATCATGATCATGATTTATGAAAGTATTAATTAATTATGATTTTTCAAAAACATGTTAAGGAAATTTGCATTCTCAATTTCTTTGTTTCTTAAATTTTAGAAATTGATTAATTATAAAGTTTTTTTTTGAGTTAGTTCAATTCTCACTAAGTAATTTCATTATGGAGATCTTAAGTATCTAATAATTTTTTTTTTATTTAACTTCATAAAGTTTAACAAATAGTTTTTAATAACCATGTCAACATTATTGAAATTATTTTAAGTATTTTATTTTAAGAAAAAGGAAATACTAACTATTCCAATTTATTTTGGGGTTAGTCTAATGGGAAATTGGTAATCCAAGAGTATATCCAAGAAAACTCCTCCTAAGGTCACCCTTCTTTTAGGGAGGCATATTTAATATGTTTTTAAGGTCACTCCCTCTAGATTTGAACTTGTGCCTTCTTAGAAGGAAAAAAATGTTCATAACCATTAAACCCACTAAGACTATGTACAATCCTTGCAAATTTCCCCAAACCCCACTCAAAAGTTGCTTCATTTTTTCCTTTATGCTATATGATAATCCCCTCACCCTAAGATTCTATAATTTCATTATAGAGATATTAAGAATTAAGAATTCCTTTTATTTTATCAATATTAATTTTATTGTTTAAAATAATATACTTTCAATTAATTAAATTAAAATTAATAGAATCAATATATATAGTATTTCAACTTTCTTTATTAAATACCATTAAAACATGTATTGTAATAAATACCATTATAATAAATATGTATTGTAATAAATACCATTATAATAAATATGTATTTGATATAGTTAATTATTTTTTAATCTTTTAAAAAAACACTTCATATATTATACTATGACATTTTTAAGAATTTCATTTTTATAAAATAAAAAAATTTAAAAAAATAATAAGAATTATAATTCTCTCTCTCTATATGATGATGTCTTAATGTAAAACCAAAAAAAAAACTAATTCTCTTTAACATTATGTTGATGGTTTTAAAGTAGAACCAAAAGAAAAAAACAAGAACTAATACTCATCTTCAAATGTATATAT
>SNQJ01S0032018.1:22820-33882 GCA_010110895.2 Picea sitchensis
AGATGATACATATCCCATTCCAAACAAGAGCAGTTTAGTCACTAGAATTGCAGGAGCAAAAATCTTTTCCAAATTTGACTTAAAGTCCGGATTCTGGCAAGTAGCAATTCATGAGAAAGATAAATTTAAAACTGCTTTTAATGTCCCGGCTGGATATTATGAATGGAATGTGATGCCATTAGGACTCAAAAATGCACCAGCAAAGTTTCAGAGAGTCATGGATGATACCCTCAAGCCATATTTTGATTGGCTTATTGTGTACATAGATGATATTCTTGTATTTTCTTCCTCTCTGGATCAACATTTCAAGCATTTAAAGATGCTTTTGCAAGTAATTAAGCAAGCAGGGCTAGTGCTATCTAAGAAAAAGATTGAACTCTTCCAGACTCAAGTCAAGTTCCTGGGTCATACTATTAATAATGGGCAAATTACTCTACAGACTCATGTTGTTGAGTTTGCAGATAAGTTCCCAGATAAAATTCTGGACAAAACTCAGTTACAGAGATTTTTAGGAAGTTTGAATTACATAAGACATTTTTACAAAAAATGTGCTCAAGACAGAAAACTTCTTAATGATCGATTAAAAAACGAATCATGTCCCTGGACAGAAGCCCATACTCAGGCAGTAAAAAATATAAAGGCAAAAGTCAAAAATCTACCAATCCTGCACATTTCTAATGATAATCTTCCAAAGATTGTAGAGACTGATGCCAGTAATATTGGATGGGGAGCAGTACTGAAACAAGTCAGAGATAGAGGAAAATAAGAGGTAATTCAATTTGCCTCTGGTCTATGGCAAGCAGGAGAGAAAAATTACTCTGCTTTAGACAATGAAATTAAGGCCGCCCTAAATGCTATCCATAAATTTGAAATCTATTTGATTTATAAAAGATTTCTCCTAAGGACTGATGCAGCAGCCATGAATAAGGTCCTTAACAAAGATTTGAAGAATCCAAGAGATCATAAGTTTGCTCGTTGGAAAGCCCTCTTCAGTAATTTTGATTTCTCAATTGAACATATCAAAGGAGTAAATAATTCTTTGCCAGATTTCTTGAGCAGAGAACATTTGCAGAACCAATCTCTGGTTATCTCTATTCAACTCAGAGAAGGTTTAGAACAGGTAATTAATACTCCTGATTCTCTTGAATGGAGAAATTATTCTTCAGAATGGGTTCCTAGATGGGAATTAAGAAGTACAAAAGTATTATCACAGACAACTCAAATTCCCTATTCAAATTTTGTTCCAGAAGTTAGAAGAAGAGGAAGTTCGAATGTTTTGTCTCCTATGATAAATGAAGATATCAGAAAAGCATCTCAAGCACAAAATGCCTTAACAGAACTTTTCCATGATGTTACTCTGATCTGGGATATAAGAGATAATGAAGGACATAACCAGCAATATTTTTGTTTAAACAGACCTCAGTTATTTTCACAATGGCCTGAAAGAAACTCTGAGATTATATTCCCAGAAACCATTTTTAATTACCATGATTACAGAAATTTATGGTGGCAGTTTGTTCAACATGAAGATGTCTTAATCATGGTTAAATTTGGACATGTAAATTCTTCAACTACAGGAAGACCTCCAGAATGGATTTCAGACTGGTGGAAAGATTTTGGGCTCAACAAAGAAGCAATTGATCCGCATATTTTAGAATTGTTTTGTCCTCTTACTCATGTGCGAGATCTATACTATCAAGGGCCCAATGACAGAGAAATCCTCCGTATGTTTATTCTGAATCACTATCAGTGGGGAATCAAATCCAGGACTGTCCTCCAAAGAATAAATAGAGTACTATTTATAGTACGAAAAATTTATACAAAATCCTGGGATACCTTACACTATCCCGAAAGATTTTCGAGTTTCATTGAAAATGATTAAATCTTTGTAAATAATTCATGTCTAAATGGCCGACAGTGATGCCATTCAGTTTCCGTGGGTTGTCCGTCATCAACTCCACTTTGTTGTACATAATAGTATGATGTGTTTGTCATAGTGTTTTCATTTCAAAAATAATGAGAATCTTGGAAAATCGGAGCACTTCTCCGACTTTTGGTGAGGTTTGACCCACATTTCCAAGATGCTCTACTGTTTAGCATGTGTTGTCCTCTTTTATGAGTACTCTGGTCGGGGAATCCTGCATGATTATCCCATCAGATTTATGCTTTCGGTGGTATAGGACCGTTGGTCAGGGCATCTTGCACGATCACCCTGCCAGCTGTTCACTTTCGGTGATTTGATCAGGGAATCCTACGAGACAACCCTGACAAATCTTTCTCGTATTATTTGCTTTCGGTAGATTTGAAATAAAGATGTCTGATCAGACAGAGATTCCTGCATGAATACTCTGTCGAATCTAAAAAGTATGATTTAGTAGTAGACACATGGGACCATTAGTCTAGTTGGGCATCTAGCTTCATGATGACTCTTTTCTCCCGAATTTGTATAAAAGAAGGGGAGGAGTTCATTCGGAGTAGGAGAAGTTAGTGTGAGTTGTGAGTCAGTCTAGTTTTCTAAGTTTCCCTTCTATCTGAAGCTTTGAGTCATTCTGTCTGTGTGTTGAGCGAAGAGCATCCTACTCAAGAGTCTGTAATCTATGCATCTGGCACAAATATATTGTAATACCCGAAAGCTTTATGCTCTGATAATATAAAGACTTCCGCTTATTATTCATCTCTGATGCTTGTCTATTGTCTCTCTATTATGCACACATTGTGACTTCATTTATTTGCCTGTATTTGCATCCGTTTTTCCTTGGTATTGATAGGTCTGAGTTGCTTGTCCTGTTGGCAAGGTTCCTCGTATCTGGTGTAAAAGCGTCTGCCGTGCAGTGGTAGTAAGTCCCGTCAGGAAGGAGGCCGCATAGGGCAGTGGTAACTGCAGAGATTCGCCTAAAACCAGTTATAGGGTTCAAATAGAACTGTTGAAAGGGCTCGATGGACTTCGAGTGACGGGCTTCAGGAAGATAAGCAAAGTAAAGCGGTTAACCCGCCGGTATTTGTTCTGACGGAAGTAGCAGAAACCAGAAGACCAGATGATGAAGGGAGATTGCGCATGAGACAAGTAGTCAATACGTCAAGCTTCATTCTCTTACAGAGGAGGCCCCTGACAAAACTGTTCGCCTGGAGCAGTTTTACAAATGGTATCAGAGCCATGCACTCATTTTAAACCCGGGTATGATAACAGACTCCTTTAGATCTGTTAAAGCTATTCTCTCTGTGTTTTTCTTTGTGTATAAAGTTTTGTGACTCAGTTAGAATCCAGTGCCGTATCAAGAGTCTCGAGCTGTTTAAAGGCATAGTTCCACTCTTGCGACACATCTAAAGCCATATCAGTAGTCTCAGGCTGTTTAAAGGAACAGTTTCCACTACTGCGACTTCCTGAAAGATTTACTAGTTTCTGCCTGAGCAGTCGGCCAGGAGCCTGTATAATCTTCTTTCGAGAAGACATAAGACTAAACGCCCTGCTTTTCTGTGCAGAAATAGTAACATCTACTATTATTCATTCTTCTACCTGTATTAGACCTGTAAATAATACTATAGAATCCTCTGTCTCTACTTCAAAACATACTTCCTGTCTGATGATCCATTACATGCCTTCTATTGAGTCTTTAGATCCTCGCATCAAAGAAATCTATAAGGGTATGAGACCACCTGGTACTCCTAAGTATGGCCTAGGATATACTGAAAAATGTGATACAGTCATCCTTGACTGTAGATTTACAAATCCTCTGCCTAAAACTATCAAAAGACCCTCTGTAGATGAAATCCATAAATTTCATACAGTTATGAAAGGATGCGAGAAAGGATCTATTCCTGATGAATGGATCAAGAAAATGATAAATTGGGATTTGTTTACAAATCCTGAAACTAAAGATTTTGACAGTACTACCTCAGAAGAAGAAAAACAAAAACTGTCAAAACAATGGAAGGAGTTTATGTCTGAAGAAAACTGTTGGATCTCCTTCTTTGAATGGAGAAAACTACAACAAAGCCCTATAGTCCAAATGGTAGGAGAAAGTTCAGAGTCTCCTAGACACAAATGGAAAAGTTTAGATGGTACTATTGTAGAATCAAATTCTACTTTTCCACCTTTAAAGGGAATTGTGCTTGAAGACAGTGCTAAACAAGCAAGAGCAATTCCTCTATTAGTTTCTGATGAAGCCATTCAATTATCCGGAATAGACAAAAGAGTCCAGTCTGTGTCTGAACAAATAAACTAGACTAACACTGGACTTAGAGGAATGGTTGCACACACTTTCATAACCAACGACTATGCAAGAAAAGAACAGATCATGGACCTACAAGTGTCTACTAATACTATTGTCATATCTGTAGACCAAATTCAAGAAAAAGTCGTTGATGTAAAAGATAAGATGGATTCTGCTTTAAATGAAATCTCTTATAGGGCTAGAGAGTCAAGCAGAAATCATGAAGAAATCATGGAAGGGTTAGGGAATGCCTTTTCAGTCATGGGAAAATCTTTAACAGAAATAAAAGGCAAAGTTAGTCAACCCGACAAACCTATTCCTACTTCCTTCATCCTTCCAAGTTCTCATATTTCCATTTTGTCCCCTGTGTATAAACCTTCTGAGACAGAAACTGTACATAAGTTTCCTTTTCATTTTCCTCCTGAAAAAGATGAACCAGAGTCCTATGAAAAACCTCCCAAAGATAGACATTCTCTGGTTACTATTAAAAATCCTTCATATGAAAATATCCCATCTCACTCTACCAGGCCAGCAGCCCCTGATCTTGTTGGAAAAGGAAGACTTCCAGACTCACAGAATTTTGCTGATGATTGGCTCCAAGAATGGAACATTGATAATCTGTCTATTGCACAGATAAGACAGATGATTGATAGGATGTATGTCTCTTATAAAATAATGTGCATGAAAGGAAAGACAGAAGTAGAGGCATGCAAGACTATTATTCAATGTTTTACAGGGACCCTTAGTAAATGGTGGGAAGTAATTTCTTCTCCTTTAATGATTACTAAGATGGAAGCAAAGATATTAAAATATGAAGAGGGAGATATTGTATATCATGTTGATGGGACTGCAATTAATAACATGATTGGTGCCCTTACCACACTGATTTTAGAACACTGGTGTGGAACTGAGAATGAAATTGTTGATAAACATGAAATTGTTTTAATGAATATGAAATGTAGAAAGATGTCAGAATATGAATAGTTTCATAAAGAATGGACACAGAGAATCTTTGAAGTTAAAGAAAGTAAAAATATGTTATGGAAACAGGTCTATCTAACAGCCCTCCCAAGTAAATTTGTTGAATACTTGAAGATGGAAGAAGTTTTTAAACTTCCCTATGAACTCTATACTTGGGGAGAAATATACTCTCTGGTAACTAAAGAATTAATAAGGCTCTGCACTAGCATGAAAGTGCAAAATTCTATGTCAAAAGCTTCATATCTCCCTGATCAGAAATCTATCTGTGAACAATATGGATTGTACCTTACAAATCCAGATAGGAAAAGAAGAAAAAGGCCTAAAGATATCAAGGGAGAAAAGGGTAGAAAATATAAAGCTAGGTATAAAAATATATCTAGAACACATTACTATGAGCCAAAAGACATAAGGCTCAGGTCTCATACTCATGAGGCAAAGTAGAGAGTTGTCTACTGGATCTGTGGAAAACATGGACACTATGCTCATGACTTTCCAGACAATGAAGCCTCTAGGAAAACCAAAGGAAAATTTTCTGAACAAAAAGCAAAAGAGGCTCAGAAGAAGAAACAATTGATTCAAAAATAGCATTGTAATAGATGTGGTGCCAACAGTCATGATACAAATTCTTGTCCATACAATCCTTTCAAGACTCCCAAAGATGAAGTTCATCTTTTAAGAGAAGGTTGTTGTGACTCATCTACTACTACCTCCCAGTTTGAGTATAGTTCTGATGAGGAAATTCTTATGAACAACCACTGCAACTGCAGTAATCCAATTTTTTGTACTTGTGAAAGTAGTACTGAAAGTTCTGATTTTGAATCAGAACCAGAAAGGAAAGAAAAATTGAAGGTCTATATGTTTAAAGATACAGGAAATCAAGAAGCACAAATGATTGCTCAAATTAAAGGCCTTCCAGAAGGAGACATGAAAAATTCTCTCCTTGAAACATTTATTAAGACAATCAAGGCTGAAAGCAAAGGAAAAAATTCTGAAATCGTAAAAAGACAGCCTTTGTTTTTAGATGCTTATTTTGATAAGAATACAAAGACTTATATTAAGTTCAACAGAGAACCAAAGCTCCATAATATCTCTGTTACAGATTTGGCCAAAGAAGTTTATCTTCTCAGAAAGGAAGTATCTGAATTAAAAGAAAAGATTCAAAGATTGGAAGGAGATGTTGAATTCAGTTTTAAAATTGATTCTTGGGCCAGACATGAAATCAAGACCATTAAAGAAAGGATAGAGAAAATTCCTCCTCCATTAGAAGATGCTCCTTATGAGACTATCCTACAGGAGCAAAATGCAGCAGAAATGCAGGGGATTCCAGGCATGCAGGTTTTTCCTGTTAAATACCAGATGGTATCAGAGCCATGCACTCATTTTCAACCCGGGTATGATAACAGACTCCTTTAGATCTGTTAAAGCTATTTGCTCTGTGTTTTGCTTTGTGTATAAAGTTCTATGACTCAGTTAGAATTTAGTGCCGTATCAAGAGTCTCGGGCTGTTTAAAGGCACAGTTCCACTCTTGCGACACATCTGAAGCCGTATCAATAGTCTCGGGCTGTTTAAAGGCACAGTTTCTACTACTGTGACTTCCTGAAATATTTACTAGTTTCTGCCTGAGCAGTCGGCTAGGAACCTGCCTAATCTTCTTTCGAGAAGACATAAGACTAAACGCCCTGCTTTTCTGTGCAGAAATAGTAACATCTACTATTATAGATTCTAGGTCAGTCTCTTTTAGAGAAGTTAAGAATGCTGAAGAATGTAGTACCTCTGATTGTGACTTTGTAAATAGCCTTGAGTCAATGTTTTCTCTAAATAGATCTCAGAGTCTAAACCATGATAGCATAGAAGAAGTAGAAACAAATCCCCAAGCTGCATGGAAGATACCTGCAATAAGTCCAAACAGGGTATATCAAGACCTAAATATGTTCCATCTAAAAGCTGTGACTAGAGTTGTGGTCAAAGAATCTGTAAGTACAATACAACAAAATTGTGATATTACTCAGACCATATCTCTAATCAATCCAAAAGAAGTCCAAAAGGAAGCTAAGAGACATGGGACAAAATTCCTGCATTTTGGATGCATTAGAATCAGGATAAATCCTTTTGTTCATAAAGGGATAGATGCATATGTTTTATGCATAGTAAGAGATTTAACTCACAATAAGTTTACCGATTCTCTTGTAGGAGGAATTTTTGCTCCTTTATCCAATGGACCAGTCTTCTTTGACTGTTATCCAAATTTCTCAGTATACACTTTTGATGAAAATATTGCTGACATTCTGAAGCTTCAAATCAGGACAACTAGGTTTGACACTAGGGCTACTAGGAATAATATAGCCATCCAACTCAGGGGATGTTTTAGACATACAAATACTATGTTCCCTGCAGTATTACATACCCCTAGCAAAGATTCACAGTCCATCACACTTGTCATAACGGACCCTTTAAATCAAAAAATGGAACACTGTACTATTAAATGGGAAAATCTTTCTTTCCCTACTGATTGGGTCATTGATATTCCAAAGCCATTAAAGCAGAAATCTATTACATCTACTCAAATAAGGGAAACATCAAATTCTGCAGTTATTTCTTTTCCCCAGAAAGCTATCACTAAACCTTATACCTCTAAATGTAATATATCTAATCCTTCCCTTTTCCTACATCCTTCACTCCGGTCTCTGGCAAATAAAGCAGGAAATATTCCTTTTTCTGTAAAATGTTTTGATTGTGGAGACTTAGTATCTTTTACTACTATTTCCTCCATTGAAGAAGGAGTACAGTTTGAACATTTAAATCATAATCCTAGGACACATCTACCCCCTCCAAATTCTACTGCTAAAGAATTGTGTCCTCATCCTCAGTGTTCTGATATCCCTTTTCCTCATGATGCTCATGTCCTAGTTATCCAAGATGGTCTCTTTGAGATAATAAAAAATAGACAGGAACCATATATTCCCAAACATATGAGGAAACCCTTTGCTTCTGAAATCAGAAAATTCTTACATCTTCATAAAGGGTGCAGAAGACAGAACATTAACTTAGAATGGATGAAAGAAATGCTACATTGGGATTTATTCACTCATCCAGATGCAAGGAAATTTGCAAAGAGTACTCCAGATTCAGATAAAATCAAGCTAGCACAGAAATGGAAAGCTGATATGGAGA
This sequence comes from Picea sitchensis, assembly GCA_010110895.2. Lineage (NCBI taxonomy): Eukaryota > Viridiplantae > Streptophyta > Pinopsida > Pinales > Pinaceae > Picea > Picea sitchensis. Next base: position 31,185 of record SNQJ01S0032018.1, read on the forward strand.
AAGAAGATATTTTTGTATCTTTCTTTGAATGGTACCAAATGAAACCTCCTGTCCAACCCTGGGTTCTAAAACCCCAAAAAGCTAGCCTGATGAGTTGTCCAGTCAATACTCTTTCTATCTCTGACATAGGAAGAGAAATAAACAGACTAAAGAAATATGTGACCCAAACCACAGAAAAAAAAACAGGAAAAGAGTTTTGAAGAAGAAGAAAGTGTTCAAATCCAGCATCAAAAATATCATGTCTTAATAGAGCTAAAGATTCAAGATCTTCATTTTAGATTGAAGACATTGATTGACACTGGGTCAGATTTGAACATACTAAATAAGCACGTTATCCCTGTTTCTCTATGGGAGAAAACAAAATCCTTGGTTGTGGGATTATGAAATATCCCAAATAGCATTTCATTCCAGATCCCAGAAGTAGTACTATGTTTCCAAGAATTCCGCCTTAAATTAAAATTCCTTTTGGCAGAAATTCCAGTTGCTTGTATTCTTGGCACTCCTTTTCTTGCTGCAGTATCACCTCATGGATCTACTATGGTGACTTCTGACAAGCCAGGATATTTCTTTACCATACCAGGGGGGGAAATAATCAAGCTTCCTTTTGTGTCTACCCCTAGAATTTCAGATGCAGTGCAATTGAATATCATACGATTTGAAAAAATCAAAGAACTAAAAGATATTCAGTTTGAAATGAAAATGAAGGATTAGTTAGCCAGGCCAAATGTTCAACACGAGATCCAAATTGTAAAAGAAGAATTTGTTAATTCGGTCTGCTCTGAAAATCCTACTGCTTTCTGGAAACAGAAGAAGCATGAAGTGTTTCTTCCCTATAAAGAAGACTAACAGGGAAAGCCTTGCAAGAGTAGAGCAATACCTATGAATGTTGAGTATAAAAAATTGTGTGTAGAAGAAATTGAGAGTCTGCTCAAAAAAGATTTAATTAGGAAATCTACTAGTCCTTGGAACTGTTATGGATTTTATGTGAACAAGCATTCTGAACAAATCAGAGGAGTTCCTAGGCTAGTGGTAAATTATAAACCTCTCAATAAAGTCCTATCAGATGATACATATCCCATTCCAAACAAGAGCAGTTTAGTCACTAGAATTGCAGGAGCAAAAATCTTTTCCAAATTTGACTTAAAGTCCGGATTCTGGCAAGTAGCAATTCATGAGAAAGATAAATTTAAAACTGCTTTTAATGTCCCGGCTGGATATTATGAATGGAATGTGATGCCATTAGGACTCAAAAATGCACCAGCAAAGTTTCAGAGAGTCATGGATGATACCCTCAAGCCATATTTTGATTGGCTTATTGTGTACATAGATGATATTCTTGTATTTTCTTCCTCTCTGGATCAACATTTCAAGCATTTAAAGATGCTTTTGCAAGTAATTAAGCAAGCAGGGCTAGTGCTATCTAAGAAAAAGATTGAACTCTTCCAGACTCAAGTCAAGTTCCTGGGTCATACTATTAATAATGGGCAAATTACTCTACAGACTCATGTTGTTGAGTTTGCAGATAAGTTCCCAGATAAAATTCTGGACAAAACTCAGTTACAGAGATTTTTAGGAAGTTTGAATTACATAAGACATTTTTACAAAAAATGTGCTCAAGACAGAAAACTTCTTAATGATCGATTAAAAAACGAATCATGTCCCTGGACAGAAGCCCATACTCAGGCAGTAAAAAATATAAAGGCAAAAGTCAAAAATCTACCAATCCTGCACATTTCTAATGATAATCTTCCAAAGATTGTAGAGACTGATGCCAGTAATATTGGATGGGGAGCAGTACTGAAACAAGTCAGAGATAGAGGAAAATAAGAGGTAATTCAATTTGCCTCTGGTCTATGGCAAGCAGGAGAGAAAAATTACTCTGCTTTAGACAATGAAATTAAGGCCGCCCTAAATGCTATCCATAAATTTGAAATCTATTTGATTTATAAAAGATTTCTCCTAAGGACTGATGCAGCAGCCATGAATAAGGTCCTTAACAAAGATTTGAAGAATCCAAGAGATCATAAGTTTGCTCGTTGGAAAGCCCTCTTCAGTAATTTTGATTTCTCAATTGAACATATCAAAGGAGTAAATAATTCTTTGCCAGATTTCTTGAGCAGAGAACATTTGCAGAACCAATCTCTGGTTATCTCTATTCAACTCAGAGAAGGTTTAGAACAGGTAATTAATACTCCTGATTCTCTTGAATGGAGAAATTATTCTTCAGAATGGGTTCCTAGATGGGAATTAAGAAGTACAAAAGTATTATCACAGACAACTCAAATTCCCTATTCAAATTTTGTTCCAGAAGTTAGAAGAAGAGGAAGTTCGAATGTTTTGTCTCCTATGATAAATGAAGATATCAGAAAAGCATCTCAAGCACAAAATGCCTTAACAGAACTTTTCCATGATGTTACTCTGATCTGGGATATAAGAGATAATGAAGGACATAACCAGCAATATTTTTGTTTAAACAGACCTCAGTTATTTTCACAATGGCCTGAAAGAAACTCTGAGATTATATTCCCAGAAACCATTTTTAATTACCATGATTACAGAAATTTATGGTGGCAGTTTGTTCAACATGAAGATGTCTTAATCATGGTTAAATTTGGACATGTAAATTCTTCAACTACAGGAAGACCTCCAGAATGGATTTCAGACTGGTGGAAAGATTTTGGGCTCAACAAAGAAGCAA
>SNQJ01S0032018.1:57987-89931 GCA_010110895.2 Picea sitchensis
AATAGGACTCTAATAAGTTATAGAAGAAATGTGAAAAGATAATAGGACTCTAATAAGTTATAGAAGAAATGTGAAAAGATAATAGGACTCGAATAAGTTATAGAAGAAATGTGATATAGCTATTTTTCAAAAAAAAATAAAAATGTTTCATATATGAAAAATAAAATAAACCAAGGGTTAATACGCTCATAAAAATTACAATAAAATGACATGTTGTTTTATCATATAACTAACAACATAGTAATTTGAAAACATGAATGCATGCATATTTAACAAATCATCATAACATTTATATTAATATTTATACATCAAATTAGTCATAATAAAAAAATAATAGAGAACTTGTCTATTTTATAAAGTAATTTAAATGGGTGAGTACGAAGTACATTTCTCCTAGCCATAGGCTTGTTGTTCATTTTCTCTCAACAACAAGCTTCTCCTAGCCATGGGCTTGTTGTTCATTTTCTCTCAACAACAAGCCACCCCATAGGCTATGAGTCCACAAGGAGATATGGTCCTCTTGTATGTCCACTCTCCACACTCAGCAACCCAAAACCCATGTTCTACTCCATAATAGTTATAATCCACCAACTCTCTTCCCCACAACCTAATCAACCCAAGGAATGTACCCCCTTCACCGCTATCAATCCATTGGGTTGTACCATTCATTTATCAGGTCTTCCAGTGCACTTTGTTGGCCAGGATTCTCTCAATTGGAGACTCTAGGAACACTCAACTTCTCCGAGAGTGCTCACAGTAGCCTTCACAAGGCTCTTGAGCCATTTCCTTAATAGGAAAATGAACTACAAACTTACAACTCATTTTTATAGGCACACAAGCCACATTTCCGGCATAACATAGCCCAATAATGGTTGCCTTCAAGAACAACGCGACTAGTTCTCTTCCCAACACTCAATTCATGTCTTGTTGCCAAAAAATTGCATGTAAAAATTGTCTCAGTTTCCCATACGAATTTCCTTCTTCTCCCTTGCTTGCCTGATTCTCACTCTTCCCAAAAAGGATGATTACACTCAACCCATGCTATCATAACTGAGTGGGTTGAATTCATCGCCCAACTTCTTACATGAATGCAATGATTGGATTTGGGAACAATTAACAACAAATAGAAGGTTCACTCAACAATAAAACTTGGGGAAAAGGTTTGAGATTTAAAACCCATGAATAATACCCCCTTTAGCCCCCTCTCTTGTGGAATCATATCCCACCATTGTTATCGTCCCTCTCGTATCACAACCAACGATTATTGTTTTATTAATCATTTCACTGTACTTAATACATAGTTTGGCCCTCATCCATTTTAATCAATAAGGGATTTTCACCCCAACACATCAACTCACCAACCTAATTCACATTTATGTAATTATATTATAATTTACAGGGATTGAAACTTGGGATGTTACATCCCCTCTCCATTATCTTTTACATTGTCTTCGGTGCACAACACCATACTATATACATAGAATTACAATGCTAGGATTTCAAGCCTTTAATCAACATATAGGTCTTCGGCCTAACATCACATGGGAATTTTGGCCCAAGAACATAAATACATATACATAGGTTGTAATATCCCTAATTCCACAGATCGGGATAGGTGACTCAACTACCTAGTATATGTTGTTGGAACTGATACACTTTGGGTTTTTGGATGTGTTTAGTAACTTGGGTTTAACATTCGTGGTGATTGTGCATGTGATTACAATTGTTTAATAGTATATAAGAAAGTACGCAAAAGATAAAGATACAAAACAACTGCAACAATGTATTATGAAAATGACTATGTATAATGTCGCATGCGGCTAAGTAAATAAATCTCTCGGTTAGATCAGAGACAAAAAGATATTATCCAGAACATAATAAGAAAATTAAAACAATGATACCCGGTAATAGAAGAATGATATTGAATCAATGGGTGAGTTGTAGGATTTGTTGCATGCTATGGAAACTCATACGACAACTGTTGTAAGACTGGAAAGTTCACCCTGGTGGCTAAACTCCTCAAATCTACCTGGAAACTCTCTCAAACAATGTGCCTTGACCTCATGCACACTCTCGGTGGCTAACCAACAAAAGATTGACCCTCTGACGAATTGTGCGGACCCCTGATGGATCTCCCCAGGGGAATGCGCCCCAACTACGCCCTAGAGATTCCACTGAGAGAATATCGTTGTAAGGGTCTCAAACTTAGCACCCTAGGATCCTCTAAAATGGGTTGGAAGGATTTCCCTGGATCTAATCTGATGATCTCTCGGGAACCCCCAATGTATCCTCCCTAACTGTTGCACCCTCACTGGCTAAATGATGTGCCCGAGATGATTTCTCTGTCAGAATATGATGAGAAAATAGGTAATAGATGTGCCATTCCCTCCTCTCAATTGGGTCGGAAGGGAATCACTGGATTCTCCCTGGCTGAGACAAGTCAAATCACTAAGTCTCCTCAGAAGTTGTGCCCTCACCTTAAATAAGTGTGTACTTGTTGTTGCAACCTATGTAACTGATGCTAAAGATCGATTGAAGATCTATGTGATCTCCACAATGACTAGGGTGTGTTTCTCAACACTGAAATCAACCATTGGGTGTATTCCTCCTAGAATCCACAAAGTCACTAATTCTCCTGAACCTGTGAAGTCACCTCAGAGCTCACTCTCAAATCATAAATTGTGCGTAATGAGGAATTAGGTCACGTTTCCTCCTCATATACTCCTCCAGAACCCTAATTCGTTTTTTACCTTTATTCTTAGCTTTCTCACTTATGTTCCCCTCTATTTTTAGCTCAAATCACTAAAAGGGTACTTTTACCCACTTTTCACTTAATGTCACTTTCAAATTATAAAGTTCACTAGTGAAATGACATTAAATGACCTTCTTTCCCCTGTTTCTCCCTGGCTATAGTCTAACAGGGATGTTTAGACTATTAATCCCTCCTCTCTAGAGATCCTACTCAAAAAGGGACATTACAGTCCTCCCTTCCCAAGATTGATTGTCCTCAAGCAATACCAATCCATGGTGGTGCAAAATTTGCTCTCTCTCCCAAGTAGCATCCTCTACCGGAAGACCTCTCCCTCCATCCAAGCACTCCCTAATGTCCCTTCTCCTCAACCTCTTATCTCAAAACTCTAGTACCTCCTCAGGAACCAACTCCAACTACCCCTCCTCATCCAAGGGTGGAAGCTTCTCCGAAGTGTTGATGAATCGACTACCCCTTTCGTTTAGTCTACTCTGTGGCAACTTGTGAAGTATAAAGGTCTCTCTGAAGAACAACCTTTCCCTCTACACTAAGTTGTAGTATGTAGGAATCACAAGAAAACGCATAAATTTGGTCAACTTGTTGACCCCTACAAATATGTCGTCCTTACCCTGGGCCTTTGGAAGGCCTGTAATGAAATCCATGGATGAGCTTTCCCATTTCTACTCTGGAATGGGAAGTGGCTAAAGTAACCATGTTGGAAGAGTCTTCTCTAACTTGTTCTTTTGACAAGTCACACACTCAGTGATATGTCTCATCGCATCCTGTTTGAGACCCTTCCAAGAGAATCTCTCTCTGACCTTCCTGTAGTCTTTGAAAAAATCTTGATGGCCTATGAGTGGGGAGTCATGTAATGCAACCAAAATATTCTTCCTGAGACCGAGTCATGGCACTAGGTAGAATCGATATTTGTAGAAGATGAAGTTGTCAATGAATCTGTATCTTTCATCGTGTACCTACCCATCCAATATCTCACAAGTGAACTTGTTCTTGGAATATTCCACTAACAAGTGGGAATTCCAATCTATTGAAATATCCATCAAGCAACAAGATATTGGTCTCCTAGATAATGCATATGTTTCTTCCCCGTGCCAGAAAATCCTCTCCATCCTCTTCACTAACACTGTCTTAGGTGACCCTATTGACATACCCCTCAATTCAATATTCTTCCCCTCACTATCTCTAAATCCCATCTCAAGGGTTTGGTAGTTGGTAGAAATCTTGCCCAAGGTGATAAACCATTGGACTCCAAACACCACATCTGTGTCATCTAGGTAAACTACATAGAATGTATCTCTCATGGTGTAGTTACCTAACTTCACCTCCAAGTCTGGAACTCTGTCCAAACACCCCATCGTGTGGCCATCTACTATTGCAAGCTCAAAACCCTCAAACTCCTTTGTTTGTAGTGATCACCTAGCTACCCATGCAGGGTCAATGAAGTTGTGGGTTTCTCCACCATCTACCAAGGAAATGGCTCGTTGTCCATGACTAATACATCTAATCCTTAGGGTGGCATACCTAGGGAATCCAGAAAGGGTCTCTATGACTCACTTTGGTGGTGCTCATCTATTAACCTCTTTGCGAGGTTGTGTCTTTACCGGTGGTTGTGCCCCTCCCAGTGTCAATGGTTTCCTTGAATTCTACTCCTCTTCATGCAATGGCTCCTCCTCTAAGCTAGTGGACTCATTGCCCTATGCCTAACTTCCCTATTCCTCCTCATCATTTTCTACGACAACCTCAATGTAATGGATTTGTCCCTTGCCCATGTACCTATGGTCGGGGACCCATGGATATTTGTAGGTGAAGCATAGATTCCTTCTCATAAGATTATGCCTCATAGAATCATCCAACTTATCCTTACCCTTCCACTCTCTCTAGATTGGTTTCCTATCTTGGTATTCCTGTGGCACAACGGGTTTGGAAAAAATATTGGTCTTTGGCATTGAGTCTGCTAGATCTCTAGTGCGTAGGATGGCATCTTGCAATGTGTGAGGTTTGTAGGCCTTCACCCATCCTCTCAAGGGTTCTGTGATATCCTCAGTGAATAGCATGATCAATATACGCTCTGAAATATCTTCCACTGCCACATATACCCTCTGAAACTCTGTGATGAATGCCTTTTCTATGCTAGTTTGTCTCAACTAAGGTAGGTCCCTGAAATGGATCTCTGGATCCCTCCTGTCAAACCTATCCATGAGACTCTCTGTGAACTCCTTGTAGGAATTGATGTGACTGTTACTCAACGTCACCATTCCATGATGCCACCACTCATGTGCCTCACCCTCCAAATGCAGGGTAGCGAAACTAATGGACTCAGTCTCTGTCATCTGGTTGAGCTTGTAGTACGTGTCTAGTTTTTGTACCCAAGATCTGGAAGTGCATTTGGATGATCCATCGAAAGAGGTTATAGTGAGTTTACCAAATTTCCAGATGAAGTCTATATTATGCCCCTGCTTCTACTAATGTTGTCCTCCCCTCTGAGTATTTTTGGGACGATTCCTAAGCCCGAGTCCACAATACTCGACTAGGGTCATGTCCTGATGGAAATCCGGTCCCAATGCTGCATACTCATTACTATACTTGGAAATATCCTCGACCTGTGTGGGTTTCCCATGTGTTATCAGATGTTGTGCTATTGTTGGAGGTGCCATCTGGAAGCTGGGGAATAATGGCCTAGGAATCCTACTCAAAGAATTGTATGTGCGAGTATGTGAATGGGGTCTATTGCCTTCCCTTGAGTTCTCATGCAATGCATGTGGGGCATGTTTTCCTAGTGTGATCCCTATGGCCAACCTATCAGCGAATTGTGCCAACGAATGAGTCATAGCCTTTTGACTGACCACTAAGTTGTTGAGTACCTGCATGAAGGTTTCCTTTGGTTCCATGGGGGCCTTGCCACTTCCCTCTAGTCTCTCATATTTGTCTCCCATCATCCTCTCTACCTCACGCTCTGTCTCACACTCTTCCCTTCTCTATGCTTCCCTATGCACCTCTTACTCTTGCTCTGAACTGGGAGGAAAGGGGGGATAACCTAGCCTAGGTCTCCTCTCCCTATGTCTATTGTAAGTGACATATTTTCACCTATGTTCTCACAAACCTATGGGTTCTATGAAAAACTCACCAACTTTAGTCACAAGCTGGAAGGAATAAAGCTCTTATACCACTGTAATATCCCTAATTCCACAGATCAGGATAGGTGACTCAATTTTCTAGTATTTGTTGTCAGAACCGATACACTTTGGGTTTATGGATGCATTTAATAACTTGGGTTTAACATGCGTGGTGATTTTTCATGTGATTACAATTGTTTAACAACATATAATAAAGTACACAAAAGATAAAGACACAGAACAACTACAACAATGTATTATGAAAATGATTGGGTAAAATGCCGCATGCAGATAAGTAAAATAAATCTCTCGGCTAGATTAGAGACAAAAGGATATTAGCCAGAATACAATAAGAAAACTAAAACAATGATACCCGCTAATAGAAGAATGATGTTGGATCAATGGATGAGTTGTAGGATCTATTGCATGCTATGGAAGCTCATACAAGAACTGCTGCAAGACTAGAAAGTTCACCCTGGTGTATAAAATCCTTGGATCTTCCTGGAAACTGTCTCAAACAGTGCTCCCTGAATGGATCCCCCTGGGGGAATGCGCCCCAACTGTTGCTGACAACTACACCCTAGAGATTACACCAGCATAATCTCGTTGTAAGGGTATCAAACTGAGCGCCCTAAACCCCTCTAAAATGGGTTGAAAGGATTTCCCTGGATATGATCTGATGATCTCTCGAGAACGCCAAATGTATCCTCCCCAACTATTGCACCCTCGTTGGATGAATGATGTTCCTGAAATGATTTCTCCATTGGAATATGACAAGAAACCAAGAAATATATGCTCCCTTCCCTCCTCGCAACTGGGTCATAAGGGAATCACTGGATTCTCCCTAGCTGGGGAAAGTCAAATCACTAAGTCTCCTCAGAAGTTGTGCCCTCACCCTGAATAAGTGTGCCCTTGTTGTTGCAACATGTGTATCTGCTACTAAATATCGATGGAATATATGTGTGATCTCCTCGCTGACTAGGGTGTGTCTCTCAACACCGAAATCAACCACTGGGTGTATTCCTCCTGGAATCCACAAACTCATTGATTCTCCTAAACCTATGAAGTTGCCTCAGAGCTCACTCTCAAATCATAAATTATGCATAATGAGGAATTAATTCAATTTTCATCCTCATATACTCCTCCAAAACCCTAATTCGTTGTTTACCTTTATTCTTATCGTTTTGACTTATGCACCCCTCCATTTATAGATCAAATCACTAAAAAGGCACTTTTACCCACTTTTCACTTAATGTCACTTTCAAATTATAAAGTTCTCTAGTGAAATGACATTAAATGACCTTGTTTTCCATGTTTATCCCTGGCTATAGTCTAACAGGGATGTTTATACTACTAAGCTCTCCTCTCTGGAGCTCCTACTCGGAAAGGGACATTACATAGGCACTCTGGCCCAAAACATGAATACATAACCCACTGGCATTCTCTTACAACTATCTCGATTTCCACCAACTCTCTTCCCCTCGACCTTCCCAACCCAAGGAATGTATCCCCTTCACTTCTCTCACTCCACCAAGTTGTATCATTTGTTTAACTAGTTCTATCTGACATAGGTAATTAGGAATCTCACTGCTGGGAAATCAAGGGAACTAATTGCTACGAAGACTACCAAGAAATCTAGCATAAACTTTACTATTGCAGTACAACTCACACATGAGTTCACTCTTCAAGCCTGACAATCTGGTTCTTCTACAACCCCAACAACTTACTTCTTCCACAATCTTAACAACTTGCTTCTTCTCGTTATCCCCAAAAATCTACCTGGTTCATGTCTTCATTCTTAAATTGTTCCTATGGGAGCCATTAAAAAAATATACCCCTTACATCCATTATCATATAACAATTATCTTATTCACAGGATTTTCAACTCCAATATATAAATATTTATTCAAAATAGGTTTCCAATCATAAACCAATACTCAGTTGTATGGCTATCTTGTGCTTCACAAAGCTACCATGAGAAATAATTCAGTGCATTATTCTTCTTTGACACACCCACATTATCCTAGCCACCATGCCATATGCATTATTAAGTATCATCTTCCTTATGATACTCACCTTCCAGGCTCAGGCATACCCTTCTTTGTTGCACAACCCCTCGGACGATCCATCTTTCTAAGGATTTCCCATGAAAGGAGAGTGCCAACTTACTGCCAAACTCTCGCTAGCAATATATAACCTATGAAAATCATAGGATTCTAGTGTCCTAATATTAGCCTTCTTCCTGAGCTTCTCATCTTCAATAGCTATTATCTCATCTATACACACATATAGTCATCATGAGATACCATCATAAAAATTTCACTTATTAATTTTCAAATATGTTTTATACATGAACACAAAATTTCACAACCATGAATTTTATTCCCATAATTGTTTGTCTCTTGCAACAACATGCAACAATCTTCTTCATGGGCTTATACCATTTCCATATCCAAGACCGTTTTTCTTGCATTTTCTCAACTTTCATGCAACCAAACAAATTGTTAGTATTCCTGCACATATGAAACAACTCATGAAGTGATATCAGAATTGTATCTTACCAACAATTATCTTATTCACGGGATTTTTCAACTCCAATATATAAATATTTGTTAAAAATACGTTTGCAATCATAATCCAATACTTAGTTGTATGGCTATATTGTTCTTAGCAAAGCTACCATGAGAAAGAATTTAGTGCATTTTTCTTCTCTGACACACCCACATGATCCTAGCCACCATGCCATATGCAGTATTAAGTTTCCTCTTCCTTGCGATACTCACTCTCTAGGCTCATGAATCCCCTTCTTTGTTGCATAGTCCCTCAAGTGATCCATCTTTACAAGGCTTTCACATGGAATGAGAGTGACAACTTACTATTAGACTCCCAATGACAATATATAACCTATGACAATCATAGGATTCTAGTTTCCTAAAACTATCCTTCTTCCCAAGCTTCCCATATTCAATAGTTATTATCTCATCTGTACACACATACAATCATCATGAGATATCATCATAAAAATTTCACTTATTAATTTTCAAATCTATTTTTATACACGAACACAAAATTTCCCAAGCATGAGTTTTATGCCCATAATTGTTTGGCTCTTGCAGCAACATGAACCAATCTTCTTCATGGGACTATACCATTTCCATATCCAATATCATTTTTCTTGTATTTTATCAACTTTCATGCAACCAAACAAATTGCCAGTATTCCTACACATTTATAACAACTCATGAAGTGATATTAGAATTGTATCTTACCAGCAATTTAATCATTTTTCAGCAATTATTCATATTAAAAATGGGATTCAACTATTAATCATATTATTTGGAATGAAACTATCATTCATTGTACATGCATTATCATCGCACCAAGATTTTCATAATATAATCAAACCTTAGCAATAAATAAATCCAATGTGTAAATACATGTGGCCACATCCACACATTGCATCCTTGAATTGACTATGGAATACCACATATATATGTCATGTATTCCAATAGATGTGAGATGGAAGGTCTATCCAATGCCTCAATTCATCATCCAAACTCCTCCCCATTTACCCATCTGATCATTTGGATACCTTCCTCTTCAACCCTTACACAACACTAGGAATATAATTCCCTTAGTGATATCGTTTGTCACAAAGAGGTTGTAGTCCAAACATCGGTTATACTAGGGAATACCATTACACTCTTGTATGACATTGTAGCTTTTAAATTTCCAACCTCAACATGGCCTCACACATGGCCATCTCTAATGGCATTCATTGCTACAAAAGGAGTATGTCCCTTGACTTGACTTGGTTATGTTCTCATAGCCAACATAACATAATATGCAATTAATTTTCTCATAAATGCATTCAAGCATTACACAACATGTGTATACTCAAGGCCCTCTACCTTTACATCAATTTCAAATATTGGAAATTTATCTAAGGGAATTATTACCTCAATTCCCTTCAACATTCATGCATCATAAACGACCCCAAATGCATATTTGCATGGATGTTATTATATTAATTGATGCTACTTGATCATTTGATATTTTTAGAAGCTTGTTGAGTCCCTTCACCAATTCCCTTGGTCAACATTATTACCATCCTCATTGTCTTCATATGGATGGCATTCATATATAGAAGAAACATCATCAACATCATTTTCATCCATGCTATAAACATGTTTCCTAGATACAAAATCCATCATTAGTGTTATTCAACTATCATGACACCATTATTTCACACACAACAATAGAATATTCTCAGTCTACAAACATGCCACAATAATGTTTAGGCACATACACATGCACAAATGCATATCGATATGCATTAAGCATTCAATATCACCATTCCTACTTCATGCACATGCATTCTAAATTTATTACATGCATCATGCATCACTTGCATTATGCACTACGATCCATATCTATTTGAGGGTTATTTATTTATTTTGTGTTGAATTGTAGATGGTTGTCCTTGAATTCATGTAGATCCTTTCTTCCTTGATCACTGCCATTTTTCTCATGTGTGCACCATTGTTCCCTATTTGAACCCTTTCTAGCAAATTTCCACTTTAAATCCATTATGCATTTCCAGCCAATACGCACTTATTGGCCACTTTAAATAAATAACCTTGATTATCCTTTCACCTATTCCTTGCTTCCACTGTGCACTTTGATAACATAAGTGACTCTCTTGCTTCAAGTACTTTTATATACAAGTAGCTAACAATTCATTTTCTTTCATTCATTTGCTTGCACATATAGATGACTCACCCAGTCCTGATTCACACCTCACCTCATGGGATCCTTCTTTTCCTCTTGCAGCAAACCTTGCTACCTTCACTATGTTCTACCTTCAAGGATATGGAGTCATCCTTAGATCCTCATGAATGAAATGACATTATTTACCTATTGGACTCATGTTTTAAGTGAGAATATCTATTTATTCTCCCTTCCAATCCATGCACACTCTAATGAAAATGAATACTAATTTGGCTCTGCTATTTTGAGTCCTTTGTCAACCTTTCAATACATGTTCTATAGCTCTTCAATTCCTCAAACAAATGTACAATCATTGACCTGCTTCCCAGTCCAATGGACTCAAGGATTAATCTAGAACATATCCACAGACTCCGCATGTACAGAATATTATCATCTTTATATAAATCCCTTCACATAACACTTTATGCTTGAGTGTTTCTTTGCTTGCTAACAATGCCTTGTTATTAAACTCAACCACTTTTTCCCATTATTAGGATGTTTCATTTCCAAATGTGCATTTATATGTCTACATAGGAACTATCATAAGCATATGCACTCTTCCTTACCCAACAATCACCTCTGGTATGCACCTCTATCATCTAGGAAGGTTTTTCCAAGATTAACATTATTTGGAAAACTTCCATGATTTCAAATAGTTACATGGTTCGTGGAACCCAATTTCCTGCAACTTTATGAAACAACTAGATGATTCCTTAGAGAAATCAAACATCATATCATGTTGTCCTCTAGATTACCTTTCAAATGGTTGTACTCGTGCTTTAAAATTGATTTATGGGATCAAAGTTATGGCTTCTTGAAATCAACAATTTGATCCATTTTTGCACCCGTTTCACTGGTTCAAATAATTTTCAAAGGCCAACTTTTGTCACCTATAGAAGAAAATATGTTAGGAACCGGAAATTTTTTTGTATCAAAAGAAGATATACTTTATGATTGTGAACACATAACAAATTTCGTATTTGGAATATGTTGCTTCAATCAAATGCTATATAAATATAGAATTGACAACTTTGTGTTTTTTCACTTTCGCCAAACTTAGAAATTTTAGCTCTGTTTAAGAATCCCTACACCAACTCTTTTTGAATTTTTCTAGAACCCCAATCATGCATTCTTTTTGAATTATCCATCAAAAAGTTGACTTTATTTTGGCTTCAGGATGATATTTATGGCCTACAAAAGATTAAACTATTTCTGATTTTTATCCCTGTAAGCTACAAAGATCTTCTCTTCCATCCCATACAATTTCAGCTACCTGGAATCCAAATCAGGTTCCATAGTTTTCTTCTATGGTCCATGGTATTTCCATAGACTTCTCATGTGCCCCAAACTTACTTCTGAGAAAGGAGTTATGCCCTATGGAATTAAGTTGGTACTGAAATTATACCTTATACAGTTTTAGCTGTAACTTTCTCATACAAGCTTTGTTTTTCGCTCTAAATAGCTTTTTTGAAAGCTCACACTGAACTCTTTCATTTAAGCTATAGAGACTCTATGTATTGAAGGTACACATAATTATCTCGATTTTTAATACCTAAAAATGTTGTTTAGGCCCTCAAAATGCCTATGGAAGTCGATGACCTTCAAAAACTAAAACATTTCACAGAAAATAATTGATTTACCATTGTAACAACTCGTCGAATCGACCTACGCATGACCCTAGACAATTTGGTTGGCATTCCATAGCACATGTCTATTGATTCCATGTGTCATCCATTGATTTGGCCATGTCATCACCCTTTGATCTCCTCCATTGTCCCTCGGCCAAACCTTTTGCAAGTATATCGGCCTCTCCTTCACGGGATCTCCCTATTGGGTTTTCAAGTTAACACACTTTTATAATTTTCCGCAGCTCGCAAGTAGTGAGCTTATCGAGTTCTTTCTCACGGACTTTCTCCGTGGAAAGGTCAAGTTACATGTTATAAATTTTTATCCATGACCTGTGTCCCACAAGCCTTCATGGACTTTACTCTTTGTGGACTTTTACCTATGGACTCCTCCTGCAAGCCTTTATATGTGAGTTATCTTTCTGAGAGAATATCCCCACAAGCCTTTCCCGTGATTTTCTATCCGTGACCTTTCTTCTGCGAGACTTCTTCCCATATCATTTCCTTTGAGGATTCTCTCTATGGACTTTTATTTGTTTACTTTCCTTCATGGCCATTCCTCTATGACCTTTTATCTGTGGCATCTTTCAGTGAGACTTCCTCGTGAGATTCTTCCCACGACCTTTCTCCCACGAGAATTCTTCCCGCATTTGTTCCTCCACGATCTTCCTTTTGCGACCTTTTCTTCACGACCTTTCCTCCACGACCTTTTCTTCGTGACATTTCCTCTGTGACCTTTCTTCGCGGACTCCTCTTACGGGACTTCTCCCCGCGAGGCTATTCTCCCAGCCTTAGCCATCCCGACCAATAATTAGGGATAATTTTAAGGATGGAAATTTATATTAAAATGTAGAAACATGTTCTAACCTTACTAGTCCTTAATATGCAAAGTATAAAATGTTTTGTGATAGTTTTATAAAATTATTCAAATTTCTAAGGATTTTATATAGATTCTATAAATTTGTGGCAATTTTTTTAAAGGTAAAATAATTTTATTCTATGGAATTTGGGCGAATCCTTTTTAGAAAAAAAGGAAATTGACGAATTGTTTTTTTGGAAAACCCATGGAAAATTATCCCATTGGAAAAAATTAGCCCTTAAAATTGTCTATGTTGACAATCCCTGATCAATGGTTGAGAGTTAATGTTGTTGTCCAATGAATAGTCAGGATTACCCCTGACACTTAGTCCAATTCGACATTGAACTTACAACTTCCGCCATAGCAACTTGCTATCGTGGCCCTACCATGGTTACACTACCACTATGTCATCCATGCCACCACCATGTGGTTCCATGTCATCATTGTACGAATGTTTTCTAAAAATTCCGAAAATTATAAAAATTCAAGAATTTTAATAGTTTCTCTAAAAATTCTTTAGTGAACTTGGAAGTTTTAACCAATCCAAAATTGATCTCGACCATTGATCTCCAAGTCGAATGTAATTTGGTTCATTGATTCTCCAATTCTTCTATCATTGTTAAAACACATAATTCGACCTTCTACGCCAAATTGGACTATGTAACCTATTGATTGATGCCATTAAACCTTTCTTCGATGGTTCTAAGGAAAAATAAACTTCAATCTTCTCGTATATTCAGGGATCTCACTCTATTTTCACCATTTTCCCCCAAATTCGTCACAGGTGAAACTTTTCAACAACAAATTTCTACCAAATTAGCACTAGCCTTGGCCCATACAATCTTAGCGCTGGACCAAATTCACTCTAATACCATATTGTAACATACCCTCCTCCTAAAATGAAATTAAAAATTCCCCATACATATAAAATAAACCAGGGAGGAGGAGGCCCATAAAAATTACAGAAAAACAACATGTTGTTTTATCATGCAACTAACAACATAATAAAGAAAACATGAATGCATGCATACCCGAAAAACAATAAAAACATTCACATTAATGCTTACACATCAGAATAGTCATAATAAAAACCAACAGAGAAATTACATGTTTTATAAAGTAACCAACTAGCTGCGTACGAAAGATGTTCCTCCCATTCATAGGATTGTTGTTCATTTTCTCTCAACAACAAGTGACCCCCGAGTTGAGGCTATGAGTCCATAGGGAGGTCTAACCCTCTTTTTTATCCACTCTCCACACTCAACAACACAAAACCTAGGCTCTACTACCAAAATAGTTCCAAGCCACCAACTCTCTTCCCCACAACCTGCACAACCCAAGGAATGTACCCCATTCATTGCTCTCAGTCCATCGGGTTGTACCATTCATTTATAAGGGATTTTAGTGCACTTGGTTGGCGATGAATCCTTCAATAAGGGACTCCAAGAAATCTTGGAGTTGTTGTAGGAGTGCACATAACAACCTTCACAAGACTCATGAGTCATTTCCACAACAGGAAAATGCACTACACACTTACAACCCATTTTTACAGGCATAGAGGCCACATTTCCACCATAATCACAACCCAATGATGGTTTCCTTCAAGAACAACATGGTTGGTTCTCTTCCTAATAGACATCTCCTCCCTTGTTGCCCAAAAACTGCATATAAACACTGTCTCATTTTCCCCATACAAATTTCATTCTTCTCCTTTCATTGCTTGACTCTCACTCTTCCCAAAAAGGATGATTATACTCAACCCATTCTTTCATAACCAAGTGGGTTGATTTATTCACCCAACCTATTACTTGAATTCAATGATTGGATTTGGGAACACTCAACGAAAAATAGAAGGTTCACTCAACATTAAAACTCAGGGAAAATGTTTCAGATTTAAAACCCATGAATAAAACCCCCTTTATCCCTCTCTCTCGTGGAATCATATCCCCCCATCATTATTGTTGATTTTTCATAGAATTAGATTAAGCATAAAGTTCATTTCATTTTAACAATTAACCATAGCCATAAATGCTACAACAACCAAGATCACATGAAGAAGCACCATGCACAAGAACACAAGATGTATCTTGGGAAACCCTTCTCGACAAGGGAGAAAAACCTAGAAAAATTATTTTCTATACTTTTCAAGAGAAAGACATTTACCACCAAGAATATCCTAGCACACAAGAGGGTGCACAAAACCCTATAACTCTAGTGCCCAAGAGAGGTGCACAACTTTTACCAAGAAGTGTACTTGCTGAAATTTCCAAAACTCACAAGAGTGTGTGTGTGTGTCTACAATGAAACATTTCCCTTTAATTATATTAGACTTGTCTGATCAACTGAAGTGTCTATTGGCACAATAGGTCCGACCTCACTTGGATATATTATTTATTATTATTATTNACATTTATTGTTAGACACAATAAGGTAGGGCCGACCTGTACCCTTTACATACTAACTAGGGTTACAGGTAGGTATGAATATTTAACAATATATAGCAAAGGATCTGATACACCCACTAGTGCTCATCCACTAGGGGCACATCCATAGGGATGCCAAAGCTCTGATTCATTGCATCACCCAGATGAACCAGATCTTCATGCATTCACATGTGCTCGTTCACAAGAACGTCCACTCTATAGATATGCTTTCCCACTACCACCTACAGAGGAATCATCTGGACTCTTCTCATCAACTTTGTTGCTCAGAGGAGGCCATCACATCAACTTCATTTCTGTTCACATGATGATGTGCCCAACACTTTTGGGATTTTCCATGTTCACCTTGTGCTCAGCCACAGGCACGTCCTAAATCAACATATCTCTTTTCCACCGGATAATCATCTGGAGTTCTTCTCACTCACGTCATGGAGGAGGTCATCTCTACATTCCTGACTCTGTCCTAGGCAGGAACCATGAACCCTTCATAGGGGCTTTCTCTCAGGTTTGTAAGCTGAGAGAAAGGCTTCACATAGCTGCTATATTCCACATCTCACAGGTTTGTAAGATGGAGGATGTCTCCTATAGCTGCATTCATCAACACTCCCTCTCAGCCAGGGAGGAATTCTCCATCATGCCAAGTCTCACACGGATGTATTTTGAATTTTTTCTTGGTTGGAGTTATCGACACTCCCTCTCAACTAGGGAGCCATTCTTCACAAAGTTTTTGGTCATCATCATAGGATCCATCTCATGGTCAAGTAAATATGTTAGAAGCCTGTGAATCCACATTTCTTTGTACACTCAATGATTATATACTCTTCCTCTGTGGTACTCAAGGCCACAGAGTTTTGTTTTCTGCTACATCAGGAAACCATGGCAAACTTCATGGTAGAACATCAAGTGGATGTGTTCTTTCAGTCCACTATACTTTCTGCTCAATCTGAATCGGTATATCCTGCAAAATCAATTTCACACTGGAGGCATATCTTAGGCCATATCCAATTGTTCCTTGTATATATCTCAATACATGTTTTGTTGTTGTCTAGTGAGTCTCTCTTGGTTGACTCATGAANGAATCAAGTCTGGTGTTAACCAGATAGATTAGTGATCCAATTAGTTGTGGATTAATGTCGTTTGAATCATAATCATTCTTCTTCTTTAAATCCATCATGGTGGATTTTGCATTCTGTCATATTGAGCTTCTTTAATATTTTCACTGTATATTTTCCTTGACTCAGGAAAATCTCATCGGTCCCCTGTCATACTTCTTGTCCCAAGAAGTAGTGCATTATGCTCAGATTCTTCATCTCGAATTCAGAAGTCAAGGATTACAACAATGCTTTATGAATAAGTCATCAGGATCAGGTTCTCGTCACCAACACTGTATAGGTTTGGATCAACAACACTTTTGCTGAAATCCAAACTCATCAAGAATCTATCTATCCAATATAGTTTCCAACTCATGAATGGTAGTATGGATGGAAGTGTATTGGTTCATTGGGTCAAGTGTTTCATCACAAAAAACTCCCTCTGTTTATGAGATCTTGTTTTGTATTTCTTGACACTTTCATCAGCTACATGCTTGATCTTATAGATCCACTTGGAAGTTACCACAAACTTCCTTTTCTGGTCCCTGAATAATATCTTATGCATCATTATTTAAGATATATTGGTATTGTAATATACCTCAAAATGCCAAAATAAAAATAAAAATTGCGAGGTAAGTTAAGTACTTCTCTTCACATAGTAACCCTCTTATATTAGTCTAATAGTGTAGTAACTTATCTATGGTTTAAACCCTGCATCCCTATTCATAACAAGTGTCTGTAACGTTTTAGGTTTAGACCTACAAACCTATCTTTAGACATGGAATTTATGTATTCACACATACCGGAATGAATAATATTATTTTTAACATAATGTATTTATCTAACGTAAAAGCAAGGGGTGATAAAATTATACACCACTAGCAATTAGTAGTATAGTCTTGCTAGTTGAACAAAATCGGGTTCCTTTAACAACTAAGTGTGTCTAGTAATGAGGTAACCCTGTCCCTTTTCTTACCAATGTTTGGGTAATGAAAACCCAACTACAATACTGTTGGATATGAGGTAACTACAAGTCAGCAGTTAAGAGAACGCGACCTTACTAGTCCCTTCATAAAGGAGTCAAGCTAACTGCGCATTTGATGCATAGCCTGACTACAAATCAGCGAGAGCTAAAGCTCTACATCTGGCCATTAATGGGGTCCTGTAGGCACGATTTTTGATGACCCTTTCCGATTCCTTTCCAGTCAAAATGTGCCAACTTGAACCCCATCACATGGCCCCAACAACCCCTATACTTTCAACATTAATTCACTCTCATAAGGTCTCTTCCTAGGGTTAACCAGACCTTCCTTTGTCATTGTGAGATTCTCTGAATGGGCCTGCGTATCACTATCTTCGGCAGCGAGTCTGTCGACTTGGGTTGCATCTTGGAGGCAGGCAGCGAAATCCATATTACTGGTAAGGATTTTTACCTTGAAACAAGCTTGAATAATAGGGTCGTTCAAGGAAATGTTACAGATAAAACGATGTTATGTATCTTCTATTGCACATATTTATGTTAAGGTTTTCCTTTATCGTTATCTTCGACGATTTTCTTATCCTTTCGTAGATGAGTCTCTGGAGTCCGATATAAGCTTGTGTACTTCGAAGGCTATTACATTCACCCTTGGAAAAGACTTCAATGACTCAAATATTTTGGTTTGAGGCTTGGGGTATAAAAAGGGGATTATCGTCCTTATCGATTCTGAGATTTGCGTAAGCCTTCGAGGTTCAGTGCTAGGTTGTTTTTTTGTAAAATAGAACTGGCTTAAAAAATAAATACCTCAGTTATTTGTTTCAGGATGTATTAACCACTTAGCTACAAAATAGACATTTCCAGTAACGTTTACATAGGGTTTTCGTCTATCTGTATTTCATATTTTACACAGTTAAAAGTTGGAAAAATAGTACTGTTGAATTTCCTTTATGAGAAAAAGATTTGTGGCTTGGTATCATACTAATGGTGGGAATTCGTTAATGTGAGGTACTCATCAGGAATACGTGGACCAATTTCCCCAACTCGGGACATTTACTCAGCCAGAGAACAACAAGAACAAGTTTTCGAGGTTCCAACCATGAGTTAAGTAATAAATTGAATTTATCGTTACCTCCATTTATGGTTCTATTGTAGCTTCTTGTTTATTTTATTTTCATATGTGTTGCTAATGATTTAATGGTGATTCTTTCTTACAGGGGTGTCAAACTCCACGAGGCGCTCGAGCCGATCTCTATCGTTCGCGCGAAAGGTAAACTGGTTCGAAGTACACTATTCCTCAGACTTAGCTTTTAGAGTTCACTAGTGCTGAAGATTGAGGCTATGTACCATATTTATTACTTATAAAGAGGTTTCGTTGAAATTTTTTGTATTGATTAGTCAGGAGTACTCCCTACATCATGTTAATGCTACAGAGAATTAGCAGGGTACGCAAATCTTGCGTCTGGTTTTAGTGGAAATCATAACATGGAAGGGGATTACTCCCTGATTATTCCTTCTTCTGTTTCATGGTGAAGTCGAGAAAACAATAGGGGTGAATACTGCCTATGTTATGTATACTTTTCATTAAAAAACTGGACAACTATTATTTGTAACCTAGTCATCGTATAGTGAATCGAATCGACTGTAGATAAATGTGAAGAGTATACCAGTTCTGCACTTTTGATTTTCTTCTGAGTTTAACATAATTCCCTCCATTTCTGAAACTGGGGTTTTTGTACTTCAGAACTTGAATCATTTACTGGTTATTCTGTTTATTTTCCAAGATTCTTCTTATTAATAATTATACAGGCATTCACAATAATTTAATTTGCTCTTTACCCTGCATGAAGGTATTATACGTTTCCATTAGCTTCGTATAGAATATATATAAAGAACATAAGGACTTGCTTATTACTAGGGATATGTTGTGGTTCTCAAGACTTCCATGTGTTCTATAACTATATACATGCAAATTTTAGCATTGGTAGTTACTTAGCCTATGTTTGTTTCCATCTGTTCATAAACCGACTTGTTCATTGATTGCATAAATAATTTTTGGAACATGGCTAAACTAGTAGGATCTCGTCCCAAATTGGATTTTTGATCTATACAGATTGGGACTGTAAGCCCTTTTGAATTTGTCAGTCTAAGTACAGAATTGTACACTGTAGTGGTCCCATTCGATATAGTCTACGGTCACAAATCCCAAGTGGGTCGTTCGCATGTATATTAATAGGAAACAAAAATTTAATCTTACCGTATACAGTAAGTATTCCTACAATCAGATCCCTTATTTTTGTGCAAAGTTTTAAACGATAGAATAACATGAGTTAGATTCTTTCTTACTATTGTCTAGTCCTTATTCTCATTGAGTATTATGCTTCTGTATTGACTTATAATAGAGTAGCGGCCTTATTTGATTTCATTGGGTTTTATAACAGGGTTTTTAAGGAGAGTTTCTGACTCCTCGATTTAATAATTTCCTTTAAACATGAGGTAGGAGGTTAACTATTGGTAATTGTTTGTTTGTTCAAGTGTTATGACAATGAATCTTTGTACAAGTGAGGTTTTTCTAAAGAAACCCTTGGATCTTCATTTAATAAAACCTATATACTGATCTAACTATAATCATGTCAATGTATTTCGTATATAAATATATGTATGAGCTTATAAGCAAAAAGTGGAAGGACTTACTCCACTTCAAAATTATTCACAGATAGGTCCGTCTAAAATTGCAACTTCAGAAACACACATACATTTGCAGGTGGATTTGTTCCTTCAAGTTCATTTACACCTAGATGGGTTCTACCTAGAATTTTAGTTTTAGAAGGAATTGTCCCAGAATTGGTCTTTAATTGTGAACTTCATACAATGAACAGATGTTACCCATGGAAAAATAAATTTCAACTTAACATAAATAGATGCATAATAACAGATATACCAAAATCATTCAGGACATAGAAGGAGAAGATTTAACATATCTGAACCAATTCACAGGAATCCAAAGGGAACAACCACATTCCTCCAAACCGTAGAATAGGGCAGCCAAACTCACTTGCCCAATTAACCCCATAGCCTAACCATGAATCCATGAGAGCGAACTTGGAAACTCCTCCTCAGCAATGTCCTTCAATTCCAGTAGATTCCTCTTGCCTCACACCCACTCAATAGTGTTCATAACAGCAAGTAAAAATTAATAGTCTCTTTCCCAGCATACTTGGCAGCGTCCTGCCTCCTCACATATGCTATTTATCAATTTACCTAGGTCATTTTTTCCTCCCTTGGGAATTTTTGCAGCTTTCTAAATCCTTGATTTTCAGGGGCTGCCAATGGCCAAATCCTTGATTTTCCACTTGTAAAAATCAACCTAGAAGTAGTTCCAACATGTTCCCCACTCATGGAGTCATGGTCAGCTGATTTTATCATGGATGTTCCATTTGTCCTCCTGCAATCAATATAAAATATTTTGTTTTCATACAAGTGTGATAGTCAAATAGTTAGTTGGGTCAAATCAGATCTCTGCCCAACAATCATAATAATTAATTACAATTATCAAATTTCGAAATTCGGAATTGCCATAAATGGCAAAAAAATTCCAAATTTGAATTTACTAAAAACAAAATAATTTTCCAACAAATTTAAATTTAGAAAATATTTTATTTTTGGGGATGTCACATCCTTTCCCCCTTCAATAAAACACTTTCCTCAGTGTTCGTTCCTTTCTTGGAATAGGATTGGATGAGATTTTTGCAAATCTCCCTCCAACTCCCAAGTGGCCTCCTCAGGGCTAAAGTGCTTCCATTGCACCTTTACCCGAGCAACGGCTCTGTTCCGAAGTGATATTTCTCTCCAGTCCAAAATACACAGGGGTTCCACCTGGAACTCGCCTTCGGGTTCCACCTGCACCAAGTCCCAATCAATCATATAAGTAGGGTCATGAATATACTTTTTCAACAAGGAAATATGAAATACATTATGAATTCTTAGATTAGTTGGGAGTGCAAGTTGGTATGCTACGGGTCCAATTCGAGCTAGTATATCGAAGGGCCCACAAAACTTGGGTGCCAGCTTGGGCTTTGACCTTCAGATAAACATGGTCTCCCACTTGAAATTCCAAGTGTCTTTTTTTCTGATCTGCATAGCTCTTCTGTCTGTCTTGTGCTTCTTTTAAGTTCTATTGTACCTTCCTTACCATTTTCTCCATTTCTTGGAGCATCTCTAGTCCAACCATGAGTCTGTCAGTCAAGTTATCCCAACTAATTGGAGTCATACACTTTCTGTCGTACAGTACTTCGAAAGGGCTTAACTTAGTCGAAGTTTGGTACCCATTGTTATATGCAAATTCTACCAAGTGCAGGTAGTCTTCCCACTTGTTCATTTTTGTTCTTACGTACATGCGGAGCATATCCTCTATGATTTGGTTTTTCCTTTCGGTCTATCCATCCATTTGTGGATCATAACTTGTGCTGAAATTCAAATTAGTATTTATCCCTACAAACAATTCCTTCCAAAAAGAGGATGTAAATTTTATGTCTCTATCTAAAATCACCATTTTAGGAATACCATGCAGTCTAAAAATTTCTTTCATGAATATTTTAGCAATGTTTATAGCTTTAAAAGTAGATTTTACAGGAATAAAGTGTCCAAACTTACTGAGTTTATCGATTACAACCATGATAGAATCATTCTGTTTTCTGGGTTTCAGGCAAACCTATTATAAAGTCCAGCGATATGGTCTCCCATTTCCATTTTGGTACTGGTAATGGCTGTAATAGGCTGGTTGGATTCTGGTGTTCGGCCTTAACCTGCTGACAATCTTGGCACCTAGCCAAGTACTCTACTATTTCGCCCTTCATATTAGGCTAGTAAAATAGTTTTCTAAGTGTTGTTATTGTTTTCTGGTAACCTGGATGGCCAGAATACGGTTTCTTATGCACTTTGTCCAAAACTATTCATTTCAACTCTGTTGAATCTTGTATGTAAAGTTTATTTTTAAATCGTAATAGTCCCTTCTTGTCGATGCTTAGATCTAGTTTGTCTGATTTTGTGGTACTTTTTTGTAATTCCGTCATTATCTTAGTGTAATTTTCGTCGTTAATCCCTACCGTCCTTATTCTTTGTTCCAGATCACTTTCTGCTCTGCTGATATTTATTTCAAATAACC
The DNA here is from genome assembly GCA_010110895.2 of Picea sitchensis. NCBI lineage: Eukaryota > Viridiplantae > Streptophyta > Pinopsida > Pinales > Pinaceae > Picea > Picea sitchensis. The sequence continues at coordinate 80,794 of SNQJ01S0032018.1, forward strand.
CATGGACTCTTCTGCTTAAAGCGTCTGCTACTTTATTTTCCCTACCCTTGATATGTCTGACTTCGAAGTCGAATTCACTCAAGAAGGTTAGCCATCTTTCTTGTCTTGCATTAAGATCTGGTTGACTAAACAGATATTTCACACCACTATTATCCATCAATAATAGAAATTTCCTTCCCATTATGTAGTGTCGCCACATTTTTAAGGCGTGTATTATTGCTGCCAATTCTAAGTCATGAGTGACATAATTTCGCTCGTATTCTTTTAATTTCCAGGACTCATAACAAATAACGTGTCCTTCCTGATTTAGGACACCACCTAGTCCTTCTTTACTTGCATCAACACATACAGTGAAGTCTTTATCCGGGTCTTCTACCTTCAATATGGGCGCAGTTGTCAATAATCCCTTCAGCTTGTTAAAACTGTCTTGACACTTCTCTCACCAGTTAAACTTGGTCCCTTTCTTTTGTAATGATGTGTTAGGGTAGGCTATCTTGGAAAACCCTTCTATAAATCTACGGTAATATCTGGTGATTCCCATGAATGGCTAGATATCCGCTACATCCTTAGGTACTGGCCATTCCATAATGGATTTTATCTTCTCTGGGTCTACGACAATGCCTTTGACTGAAATTACGTGTCCTAGATATTGTATTTCCTTTTGATAGAAGTCGTACTTGTCAAATTTTGCGTATAGTTTTTGTTTCCTTAATGTTTGAAGAACTATTATTAAGTATTCATCATGTTCTTCCTCCATTTTAGAATAGACCAGAATATCGTCGATAAATACTACCACGAACTTGTCTAAGTACTGACTGAAAATAATGTTCATCAGGCACATAAATGTGGTTGGTGTGTTAGTGAGTCTGAAAGGTATGACCACAAATTTGTAGTGTCCATATATTGTCTGAAAAGCTATTTTGTTTATGTCCTCGTCCTTTATCCTAACTTGATGATAACCGGATCGTAAATCCAATTTTGAAAAGATCTTGGCCCCACCTACTTGATCGAACAGATCATTTATTCTTGGTAAGGGGTATTTGTTCTTAATAGTCATTTTGTTTAGTTGTCTATAATCAATACACGGTATTAGAGTACCGTCCTTCTTTTTCACAAAGAGGACTGGTGCCCCCCATGGTGAGACACTCGGTTTCATATACTCTTTCTCCAACAATTCCTGTAATTGTAATTTTAATTCTATCAGTTTTGGTAGACTCATTCGGTAAGGTGCCTTTGAGATAGGGGCTGAGGCAGGTAGTAGGTCTATGGAGAAGTCTATTTCCCTTCTAGGGGGTAATTCTGGTATCTCATCCACAAACATGTCTCTAAAATCTCGTAGGACAGCGAAGTCTTCTAATTTTGGCTTATCTTCCTTTCCTAACAGATTCGTTACTTGGATGGCATAAACTTGACATCCTTTTTTCATACATTTCTTGAGTTGCATGGTCGAAACTTGTCTGGATGATACATGTTTTAGTATACCTTGGGTTGTTCTAGCAGTGTCGAAATCATCTTTATAGTTAAGTAACTTGGTATAACAATCTAGTACTGCTTTGTGTTTCTCCAACCAATCCATCCCGATAATCATATCGTAAGTTCCTAGTGGTAGGATGTTCAGATTTGTTCTTATATTTTGACCATCTAAACTGAACTCCAACTCAGAAATAAATTTGACTACTTTCCTTTTAGTTCTTGTTGCCAGTTGTACCAGCCATGATTTTGCGTGCTTCGGTTTCTTAAGTTTGTTTGACTCTACTACCTCAGGAGTAATATAACTTAACGTAGATCCAGGGTCAGTTAAAATAGAAATTCGAGAGTTGTTGATTTTATCTTCAATCTCTACCATAGAGGACTATTGGTCTGCTTGCCGACCATCTATGGATGCATTTATCTGATGCAGGCTTATGCCCACGTCTCCCACTGTTGAGGCTTCCTGTAAATTATGAACAACAGTATACAAGTTATGCACTTTTGATTTTCTTCTGATTTTAACATAATTCCCTCCATTTCCGAAACTGGGGTTTTTGTACTTCAGAACTTGAATCGTTTATTGGTTATTCTGTTTATTTTCAAAGATTCTTCTTATTATTAATTATACAAGCATTCACAGTAATTTAATTTTCTCTTTACCCTGCATGAAGGTATTATACGTTTCCATTAGCTTTGTACAGAATATATATAAAGAACATAAGGACTTTCTTATTACTAGGGATATGTTGTGGTTCTCAAGACTTCCATGTGTTCTATAACTATATACATGCAAATTTTAGCATTGGTAGTTACTTAGCCTATGTCTGTTTCCATATGTTCATAAACCGAATTGCTCATTGATTGTGTAAATAATATTCGGAACACACCTAAACTAGCAGGATCTCATCCCAAATTGGAGTTTTGGTCTGTACAGATTGGGACTGTAAGCCCTTTTGAATTTTCCAGTCTAAGTACAAAACTGTACACTGTAGTGGTCCCATTCGATATAGTCTAGGGTCACGAACCTCAAGTGGGTCATTCTCATGTATATTAATAGGAAACAAAAATTTAATCTCACTGCATACAGTAAGTATTCCTACAATCGGATCCCTTATTTTTGTGCAAAGGTTTAAACGATCAAACAACATGAGTTAGATTTTGTCATACTATTGTCGAGTCCTTATTCTCGTTGAGTATTCTACTTCTATATTGACTTATAATAGAGTAGCGGCCTTATTTAATTTCATTTGGTTTTATAACAGGGTTTTTAAGGAGAGTTTCTGACTCCTCGATTTAATAATTTCCTTCAAACAGGAGGTAGGAGGTTACCTATTGGTAATCGTTTGTTTGTTCAAGTTCTATGACAACGAATCTTTGTATAAGTGGGGTTTTTCTAAAGAAACCCTTGGATCTTCATTTAATAAAACCTATATACTGATCTAACTATAATCATGTCGATGTATTTCGTATATAAATATACGTATGAGCTTATAAGAAAAAAGTGGAAGGACTTACTCCACTTCAAAATTATTCACAAATAGGTCCGTCTAAAATTACAACTTCAGAAACACACATACATTTGCAGATGGATTTGTTCCTTCAAGTTCATTTACACCTAGATGGGTTCTACCTAGAATTTTAGTTTCAGGAGGAACTGTCCCAGAATTGGTCTTTAATTGTGAACTTCATACAACGAACATATGCTACCCATGGAAAAATAAATTTCAACTTAACATAAATAGATGCATAATAACAGATATACCAAAATCATTCAGGACATAGAAGGAGAAGATTTAACATATCTGAACCAATTCGTGGAAGCCAAAGGGAACAACCACATTTCTCCCAATCGTAGAACAGGGCAGCCAAAAATCACTTGCCCAATTCACCCCCTAGCTTGACCATGAATCCATGAGAGCGAACTTGGAAACTCCTCCTCAACAATGTCCTTCAATTCCAGTAGATTCCTCTTGCCTCACACCCACTCAATAGTGTTCATAACAGCAAGTAAAAATCAATAGTCTCTTTTCCAGCATGCTTGGCAGCGTCCTGCCTCCTCACATATGTTATTTATCAATTTTCCTAGGTCCTTTTTCCCTCCCTTTGGAATTTTTGTAGCTTTCTAAATCCCTGATTTTCAGGGGCTACCAATGGCCAAATCCTTGATTTTCCACTTGTAACAATCAGCCTAGAGGTATTTCCAACATGTTCCCCACTCATGGAGTCATGGTCAACTGATTTTAACATGGTTGTTCGATTTGTCCTCCTACAATCAATATAAAATATTTTGTTTTCATACAAGTGTGATAGTCAAATAGTTAGTTGGGTCAAATCAGATCTCTACCCAATAGTCATAATAATTAATTACAATTATCAAATTTTGAAATTCGGAATTGCCATAAATGGCAAAAATTTTCCAAATTTGAATTTACTAAAAACGAAATAATTTTCCAACAAATTTAAATTTCGAAAATATTTTTTTTTTGGGAATGTCACATGTATTTTTCTGTTATAGCATCTTTCCATACTGGTTCTCTTGTTTCTTCTCTACTCAACATCAATGAAGTGGCTCATGACTGAAGGATGGCTCGAAATTCTCTTTTGCTTTCTCAGAATGTGCCTTGAGAGGCTTATATGTTTCTCTGTCTCTTGAAGAGTGAGTCTAGGTAGGCATGTTATGCCCTACTACAATATCTCTGAACATATCAACTTGGAGAAACTGGATAACCTGGAGTAATGTTTGTCTCCCTCTGAATTTCTGAAGGGGGAGAAGATATTATCTCACTGTCAATCTCCATCTGATATTCTCTGGGTCTTTGAAAAACTATCTCTTCTTCAAGGAAAATGTCTCTGCTTGTCTCAATCTGTCTTTGACTAGGGATGTCTTTGAAGATTCACTTTATCCTTTCTTCCTAAAGTATCTGGCTTGGACTTCTTCTCTTTGGGTACATGAAAATACATTGGGCACCCAAATAACCTGAAGTGTTCAATATCAGGCTTCATTTCGGTGAAGACTTCTTCGGGATTTTATGTTTTTAAAAGTCTAGTGAAGACTCTTGTTCTGCACATATACTGTGTCATGCATGCTTCTTCCCATGGAATTCTAGAAATATTTTGATCATGCTTTGTAGCATTGATGGTTCTATTCTTCTTCTTTCTCAAATGGTTTTGGCTTCTTTCGAGTCAAGTGACTCCCTCTGAAGGATAAGCATATTTTAACCTATCTGAAATAAGAAAACAAAAAGAACCAATACAAGAATATCTCCTAAAGGAGAATAATGAGTACATCTCTAGAATCAAGGCAATTTAAGGAATATTATCACAACTACAATACCTACTTGTAATGTAGCAACTTTTTAGAAATATAGTTTAGAGGAATGACAATTAAAACAATCAAACATGGAGTCTTCTCTTCAAGTGTGTCGTTCCTCTGAATGCAATGAGGTCCCTCTGGATACATGACTTCAACAAAAGGTTCCTTCCTCCTGCAATTTCCCTCATAAAAATGATATAAATAATATAAACAAGCACATACCTGAGGATGCTGATATGATTCCTCCAATGGATCTTAGATGATTTATATCCTCTGAGATCTTTATGAAGAAGATAGTCATGGTGTCACCTTTTGTCATCTTTGTTATTTTGAAACTGGCCCTTCAATGTAAGAGCTTGAGTAGGTGATTGGCTTCCTTTTCCTGACGTCACTTCCTTCTATTCATTGATAGATTTCTCTGGTAAACCCTTTTGTATTACCCATAATAAATATTCCTTTGAATTCTTGTCTTTCAAGAACTTTGAAGTTGCTTGATCCATCAAGCTTATCTTCAATCATAGTTTTTGTTCATCATGATTTTAGATTCTTCACAACCTTTTTTTAACTAGGCTAGAAAACCTAACGGCTAGGCTAGGCTAGCACTTTTAGGTTTTATTGGACTTATGACTGCCAACAATAAGCCCCTGAGAGATAGGAGAACACTGAAGAGCTCCTTCAATGAGTTTGTAGAAACCCTAATTCTGAAATTCTTCCAGAAACTAGTGAAACCCTAGAAACCCTATGGCCAAAAATTCAAAATGCTCAAAATGTCACTCTGAGAGTCTCTAGAGATGCACTGGAAGAGGTTGTACTCTTATATGCCAAAATTAGCCCCAACGTCCAATTTTTACGGGGCTGGAACACCCAAAATAAGAGGGCCATACAGATTTTATGGAAACCCTAGGAGGGTCATACGATTCTACAGAAGAGAAGGGAAGATTGGTAAAAGATGAGACTTGGAAGATGCTTGTGCAATGGGTTATTTCAAGCCCTATGCTCTGATACCATGTTGATTTTTCATAGAATTAGGTTAAGAATGAAGTTTATTTCATTTTAACAATTAACCATAACCATAAATGTTGCAACAACCAAGATCACATGAAGAAGCACCATGCACAAGAACACAAGATGTATCTTGGTAAACGCTTCTCAACAAGGGAGGAAAACCCATCCAAATCCTTTGCTATAATTTTCAAGAGAAATACCTTTACCACCAAGAATATCCTAGCACACAAGAAGGTGCATAAAACCCTAGAACTCTAGCGCTTAAGAGAGGTGCACAACTTTTACCAAGAAGTGTACTTGCTGAAATTTCCAAAACTCACAAGTGTGTGTGTGTGTCTACAATGAAATATTTCCCTTTACTTATACTAGACTTGTCCTATCGACCGAAGTGTCTATTGGCACAACAGGGCCGACCTCACTTAGATATATTATTTATCATTATTATTATTATAATTAATATTAATATTAATATTAATTATCTTTTACATTCAACAATATATAGCAAAGGATCTGATACACCCACTAGTGCTCATCCACTAGGGGCACATCCATATGGATGCCAATGCTCTGATTCACTGCATTACACATATGAACCAGATCTTCACGCATTCACATGTTCTCATCCACAGGCACGTTCACTCTACAGATCTTCTTTCCCACTTCCACCTACAGGGGAATCATCTAGAGTCTTCTCGTCAACTCTGCTTCTTAGAGGAGGCCATCACANTTTTTGTTCACATGATGATGTGCCCAACACTTTTGGGATTTCCCACGTTCACCTTGTGCTCAACCACAGGCACGTCCTAACTCAACAGATCACTTTTCCACCAGATAACCATCTGGAGTTCTTCTCACTCACGTCATGGAGGAGGTCATCTCTACGTTCCTGACTCTGTTTCAGGCAGGAACCACGAACCCTTCATAGGAGCTTTCTCTCAAGTTTGTAAGCTAAGAGAAAGGCTTCACATAGCTGCTATATTCCACAACTCACACATTTCTAAGGTGGAGGATGTCTCCTATAGTTGCATTCATCAACAATTATTTTAATCAATTCACATTTATACAATTACCTTATAATTTATGGGATTAAAACTCGGGATGCTACAAGAATTTTTTAATAATCATATATGTCAACACAAAAAATCATTCTCTCTAAATTAGTTTATTTTTTATTGCATCAAAGTAAATTTAGTTTTAATTTTTCAATTTTTTATATTAAAATGATTATAAAAAATAATATTAAAAATAGATTATTTATTTATATTAAAATAAATTTAACTTTAAAGTTTAACTATATTTTTTCCAATATAATTATAAAAAATAATATTATAAAATTATAAAATGTATTTACATTGTTTAATTTTTTAAGTCATTAAAACTAGGGTGATCTTGAAACTCTTCTCTTAATGTTTTTAGAGTATAGAAATAAAATTTTAAAGAAGTATATGTAGTAGCTTACCTTTCTTAAGGTCCAATAGATCAATCTTGATTTAAAATGACACTAACCATCATCATCAATATCCATTTATACATCTAAACATTTCCACAACTTAAAAATTATGCAATTGTTGCACAATTTTTTTTTAGATTTATTAAAGAATTATGTAATTATTTTGGATTAAATAAATAACCATCTTCATATTAGGTATGGGATTTTTAATATTATGAGATTTTTAATATTAAAAATATTTATTTGATGAAAAAAAAAATATTAAATATTTTTAAAAATATGGTTTTTATATATAATTATGGTGAAAATGAAAATATTATTAAGGAAATGTGCATTCTTAACTACTTTGTAATATAAATTTTACAAATTAACTAATTACAAAGTTTTTTTTTTTTGAGTTAGTTCAAAGTTAATTAATTTTGTTATGAAGATTTTAAGCATTAGTTTTATTTTATAATTATTTATTTATTTATTTAACTTAGTAATTTTGAAATGAAAGTTTTAATTAATTACCTTTTTTAAAACATATTAATTAAATTTGCATTCTCAACTTCTCTGTAATATTACAAATTGATTAATTACAAAGTTTTTTTAATTAATTCAAAACTTACTAATTTCATTATGGAGATTTTATTATCTTTATTTCATCAATGTTGTTTTTTATTTATTTAATTTCATAATGTTGAAAAAAGTTTAAAAATAACCCTGTTAGTATTGCTAAAATTATTTTTGTTAGTATTGCTAAAATTCTTTTGAGTCTTTTATTCGAGGAAAAATGAAATACTAAATATCTCCATGTGTTTTTGGGTTCGTCCAATGTTCATGAATTTTACTATAAAAAAACTCAAGTATTAATTTTAATTTAAGAATATGTATTTTAGTTTTTAAATTTATATTTCTTTTATTTTTAAACTCATAATGTTGAAAAATTAGTTTATAATAATTATGTCAAAACTTATAATGTTGAAAAAATAGTTTATAATAATTATGTCAAAATTGATAAAATATTTTTAAATTTTTTAATTCATGAAAAAGAAAACACTAATATCTCAATGTGTTTTGCATTAGTCTAGTGTTCATGAATTTTATTACAAAAATTTATTGACCTTGGTTTAATTTATGAATATTTATTTTAATTTTTAAATTCATATTATTAAAAATATAGATTTTATGATACACATTAAATTGATAAAAAAATTATAATTTATATATTATTATAAAAATATCTTCTTCATGTAGTTAATAATTTTTTTTTAGTTTTTTTTGGATGAAAAATTAAATATTAAATATTTTTAAAAATATGATTTTTATAATTAATATAATGAAAATAACAATATAACCAAATAATTATGGTTTTTGAAAAAAACAATATAAGTGAATAATTATTTTTTAGTAACACTTTAGTCATTTTCGATCTTCTTTTTTATCACAAACTTTATAATTCATTGATTTCAAGGTGTATTTAGCTTCATCCCATGTTAAGAAATATTTATTTAAATTTTTAATTTTTTTATGGTACAAATTAAAATTGATAAAATCTTTATAATATTTCCATTTTTATTATATATTATTATAAAAAAATATATTTTCCATGTAGTTAATAAATTTTTAAATTTTTTTTAATTATTTTGTTTGATGAAAAAATTAAAAACTAAATATTCTTAAAAATGTGATTTCTATAATTAACATGACGAAAATGACACTATAAAGGAGTAATTATGGTTTCTATAGGAACACTTTAGTCATTCTAGATTTCCTTTTTTATCACAAATTTTATAAATTCATTGATTTAAAGATGTATTTAGGTTCATCCAATACCATATATCTTTAATCATTTTAGATCTCATTTTTTATCACAAAATTTATAAATTCATTAATTTCAAGGTGTATTTAGGTTCAT
>SNQJ01S0032019.1:27746-58159 GCA_010110895.2 Picea sitchensis
GTACCATAGAAATACAACAACCAACCAGGAAGGATTCAAGGAACTCTTCTTTGGTCCAACTCCTTCTACACAGCCCTAGACTTTCTATCCAACTGAGTTATTTTCCAAGGCCTCACTTCCTTTACTTTATATGGCTCAACCAAGCCCATTTAATCAAACATAATCATTTATTCATTCTCTCATGTCCAGTTTTACTTGTTCTCGCAGTTGTTCATCTAAGACCTACAACTCTGTAAGAAATTCAAAGTTCTTAGGGTGGAAAAATTGTTCCTCCTTTTTCCTTTTCTTGGCTTTTGCAATCTACTTCTTATTGTGATCTTCCAGCCCTTTTCCTTGAGCATCCCATGTTAGGCCTCACCCTGACTTCTTGAATACATCAACATGCTTTAATATAAAACTTTTTGTTCATAATGGATCATGAACTTGTACTCCCTGCACATTACCATTCAGTTATCAGAATGGTCCTTATTAATTTATTAGTCTTTTATTCTTTACATGATGTTTTCAAAATGTAATCCAAGATTCTTATACACACACACACATATACATATAAGCTTGTGGTTCACTGCTTAATTCTCATCAGTCATTAAGGTTGTGACTATGTTCTCCTGACTAAGTCTTCACACGTTTCCTCCACATGGAACTCCTTCAGCATGCAACTTCCTTATTGCATATCAATCACTATCTATGATGGCCTCAACCTTGATTTAGCCTCAGTTGTTTACCAAATATTCCATAAGGAATATAAACATGCATCTTTGTCATGCATCCAGATTATGTATCCTCACATATTATGGTTTTGTTAACTTACATCTATGATGTACTTAACCATATGCATAATCATAATCCTAGGTGTAGCTTCCATAGGCATATTTCATAGCCTACATACATCTCTACTTTAAAATTAGTGAACTCATGATTGTTCACAATCATTCTCATGTGACCCTCAAAGGAAGAATCATTTTCCTCTTATCATGACAACAAAGCATCCTTGCTCGTTCATTTTTTCATCCATTTACACTAGTATTTCCTGAGGGAATGGAGCACATTCCCCTTAAGCTATCATTCAAAACAAAACTTTCTTGACTCTTGAAAATGGAGTCAACCATGCATCCATGGTATTCACTTAATCTTGGCAAGTGCAATTATCTCCTTACATATCACTCATCAAGGCAATCATATTATGCCTTTAGCATACATATATCCTTACATCATGCATGTGCATCACTTGCACATTTAACATATTTCATACCTAATTGGTATTAATATCAGTCTTCATGTCAAGAAACCTCGCAATGCATTAACCCATGCATTCAATCACATACAAACCTAGCCAAACATTCATCATGCAAGCTCATTGTTTGCACCCTTTCCATGTCATACATTCACATGGACATATTAGACTTCCAGATCCTCCAACAAGGATATTACTTCCATCCTTATGAAAAGCCTCATAGGGACACTCAAAAATAATATTCCCTCTCAGTTTTGAGCTTGTAGTCATTCACATGATATCCACCTGGCAGTTTAATAGACATAATCATAACTATGTTTCCCTTTCTATGCGATAATAGCTAGCAAGAAAACATTATTGCCTTAACTTTCATGAAAAAAATTCCCACTCATAAATACAGTCTGGGCAATTATAACCATTCCCAAGGTAATAAAACATCAAATCTAGCTTCCCACTGGGCTTGATCAACAGACCTTCTAATCAAGGAAATCCTTTTCTAGATTCCCTTTACTAGGGTCCAACTATATCTATATGGGTACCATCCACCGCTAGATGTCAATCTGACTCATTGGGCTTATATAAGTGCCCCAACACTTCCTTTACTATATTTAGGATCAACAGTTAATCAACCATTTTACCTTATTTATAATAAATTTTAATGTCTAATAACATTTGGATTATTCCCTTAAAGCCCAAATACAATTTCAAATTATGTTACTTACTAAGTATTCTAGTTCAGAATTCCAGAGTATCTTCAGGGCATAGTCATTCTTAATCATTACACCTAGAATTATTCCTTATGTTCAACAACAATCAGGGATGGAGAACACTCTCCTCCTCCCACAAGAATTCTGGCAGATTAGTTTCCTATCCACCAAACAAGGGAGGTTGTTGTGATTTCTCACTCAATCACTCTATATTTATACATCTTCATTTATCAACTTGATTAGAAAAGCCCTGCCCAACAATTCTTATACCGAGAAACAAAAAATTCATTTCTCAGTTCTCTTCGAAACCCAAGAGTTGCGCATGATCTCCCTTTTCATAGAATGGTCACTAGACTCATTCCTCTGATCGTGAGGTATTATACACATATGAAAGGTTTAATCCTTCATTAAAGTAGTAATATTACTGCTACAGATCCTTTCAATACATTCACATCCAAGTATTTCTATGAGTGTCCATCAGCATAATCCCACTCCTGTAGGATCGGCTATCATTTCCCAAAGAAATGATAGGATTTCTTTGCCATAGACTAGCATGATTCAATCTCGTTGGGTAAAAATCCAACTGTATTTTAATCTACATCCTTCTACTCAAGGAACTTATGAAAAAACAAAATTGTTTGGAAGTAATATTCTCCACGGGCTCATCTTATCCTTGGTAACCTAATCTTATGTTTGTATAAAAACACGTACCATTGCAAGGTGAAGTTGACTACTTCATTTGGAAACGCTAGCAACACATAGTGCAGATTTCCAAAACATCTATCCATAGCAACAAGTTTCATTCCTCTCTTTGGTAGAGGTGTGACTAAACCTCTTAGGAATGCATTAAGATAGGGTGTTACCCCTTAAGGTCCTCCAAAATAAATATTTTCATACGAATCGTGCATGAGCCCAAGCAAACCAAGTGTTTTTGCCATGCTCTGATACCAATTTGTAACACACCCAAACCCTAAATACTCCTTCTAGGGATGGGGCATCAAATTTTAACATTTAATTTGGTTCATTTTAGGTCCCTTACTAATCCAAACCATCTTATTATGCTCCTATGAAGTTTCCATATCCCATTAAGCGCTTAAACCATCTAGCAAGGTCCTCCTCATGACCTCGGGCTAAAAACTGGGAGCTAAGAGTCTGCATAGTAGAGGTTTCGGTGCTTCGAAAGTCTTGGGCTTTGGGAGTTCCAATGGTATTGTCAAATTTCCCAGATCGTAAAATAGTGAAGGAAATCAACGGCCCACGTCCTCCATCGAGATCCTATGGTTAAAAGGGGGCTCAACATTCAGCGTGGAACACTCTTTCTCCATGTGGCCATAGCCCTTCGGTGATCGACGTTCGGTGCTTGGTGTTGGTCATTCCTAAATTATAACATGCCCCAAAATCCCCAAACTCTCGAAGTTACCCATACTTCTGGAATCTCATATACATCACCAGCCACATTGGCTAGGCGGGCACGAACCAGGAATCGACACGTGGTGAGGGCCAAGGGGTGACACGTGTCCTCGATAGGGGTGACATGTGTCATGCTCTAATAGGCACAATGGGTATGTGAATTGTCCAAAACTGGGTGACACATGGAACACGTAATGTGGGTCCACGTCAGAGCGAATGGCGTCATCATGCCACGTCATCATAGACTGGTAACTATTTATTCCTTCAATCTAACGGTCCATAAAATTCCATGTAGATCTATGATTCTCATTACTTCACGGCTCCGACTTCGGAGCTTACCAAATCCTCTTGATGCAAATCCCCCAAAGAGATAAGTATCCAAACTCTAGGATCTGGTTCCACGTGTTCTCCTCGACCAACGGTCAATATTTACTCTGTAACTTCGGGCTTCAACACTTACCGAACTCTCTCGACACGGATTCCCCGAAGGGATAAACCTTCAGACTCGCGAATATTGTGCCACACGTCCTCCTCGACCAACAGTCAAGATCTACTCTATGAATTCAGGCTTCGACGCTTGTCGAACCCATTTAACACAAATTCCCTGAAGGCGAAACCTCCAGACTCACAGATCTTGTGCCATGCGTCCTACTCGACCAATGGTCAAGATATACTCTGCAACTACAGGCTTCGGCGCTTTCTGAACCCACTTAATACAAATTCCCTAAAGGAGAAACCTCTGGATTCGTAGATCTCACGCCACATGTCCTCCTCGACCAACAGTCGACATCTACTTTGTGACTTCGGGCTTCGGTGCTTACCATACTTTGAAATCCCAGATCAAATTCCTCTAGAGTATGTAGTCTTCGTACCACGAGATCACCTGCCACGTATCTCAGGCCTCTATGACCAGGATTCACTCCATCTTGTAGAGCTTCAGAATAACTCATGTGTCCCTTAATTATCTGAATACCCGGACTCCCAAACATCCGTGGATCCATGGACATGTGTCCTCTCAGGTTCGATGGTCCAGATTTACTCCGTGACTCTGATGTTCGGGAGTTTCAGTGCTAGACCTTTCCAAATCTCCTGAAGTAGACTTCATCGAAATGCTTAAAACCTTCCCTCCTACATCCGATCTAACGGTTGAGAGAGATCTACCTTAGATCCTCAAATCGACGACCCTGGTCAATTCACGATTTCAGGATCCTTCACACTTTGAAGACTCGCATCCAACTTTCCCTAGAGCTCCGCACTCCCAGAGTCCTAAACATTAAGCCCCCTTCGGATTTCATACATGGTTCTTGGGTCTTGGTCATATGGGACTTTGTTAATCTCCAAGGGTTACACTCCTAACTCTTAGTCAAAATTTGGTTAAGTCCATGGTCACAAGCCTATGGACTCTCAGGCTACTAGTTTGAAGGAAGCACCCTCCAAATTCACAGAACTCTAAGTTATAAGACAGGGCGGGGTATCTTTGAACCTACCTAGAGGCCTAAATTATCACCTTACATTCATTCATTCACATGCAACAGTTTACATAAGCACAGTCAGGAATCCCCATTATAAATTAAATGTTGTGGATCTTAGACGTGTGCACAGACATTCAATCATGAATTTAAATTTATGTACACTAACATTCAATCATGCATTTCAATTCATGAGCTCAAGGTAAATGAGATACTTATATATTATAAGTTGTAGCCAACCGAATGACTGTGGGTGTTCTCCTTTCCACCCAACCATAGGCTCAGAGGCATTCATTCTTAGCACTCTGGCCACCCCTGTTCCAAGCCATGATATCACTAGGGAACTCTTTGCAGTTCCTCAGAGGTTTTATATCTCTATCACAACCTCTGCGAGGTTTATTAGATGCTCCCTCAGCATCAAGCTCGCTATCTTCAGTTCATGTCGTGTCTTCTTCATATCATATGACGTGTCTTCTTTCTCAGTGTGTCTCTCCTGCTCTCTGTAGAGCCTTATGCACCTCCTTTATTCTCGATTGGCTTCATGCCTCTCTCCCTTGCATGCACACCCTTATTGGGAGGTTTCTTTCTTGTTAAATCTTGTTCCTTTTGTCACAAGGAAAATCAGGTCAGCCTAGTCTACCATACCCTATGGTACTTTGGGTTGACATTCTTCAATCATACCATGCTTCCATTCATGGGGTTGGTTGATGGTTCAACCACCGGTCCTTTCCTTTATTAATTTCTTTCTCCCCTTGGGAACTGGAGAGGGTTGGTTATTCCCAACAAGGGGAAATTTGGGGTCACACACTTAATGAACCTTCTCCAAATTTTTCCTCACTCTTTCCTCCAATGATATTATGGTCAGTACTTCAAGGCTTTACATTGATCCCATGCCACAACATGGTAATCCTGATTTAATGATTAATTACAGGCTAGGGGAAACAGAGGTATTACAATCCCATGCATGGTCTGTGAGATTTAGAATATATTTTAGGTCTCATGGCCTTATTTTTCATCCCCAAACCATGGTGAATAGGGCCCATATACCATACATGACATGATAAAACTCAAAATGGTATCATATCAAACTTGTCTTCATATCTAATGAATGGTCCATGAGCACTAGATAGATTTGGTAGGTGTTGTGGCAAACAACAACCTCCCTCTATTTTTCAAGAAAGTAAAGGGGGCCCCTTATTAATTTTGGTAATGTCACCTTGATTTGTTCTTGGTTTTATATTTTTAGTGTCTTTTATGTCTTGTTTGTCATTTTGACATTATCAACATCTTTTTCTCTTCAATATCTTTCAATTGATATGGTCTGTTTGGTTTGGTTTTCTTATATAGTCATGTAAATATTTTATTATTTAGGTGATTGGTTTTTCTTTCATTAGACATTATTAAATCACAATAGCTTGGTTAATTATTGGAAATAGTTTTAATATGAATTCCTCACAATCACTTTGTTCTAAAACAAGATTACGATGAATATTTTTATCATTCAATAATTAACACGTGATTCTAAAATGTCGTTTAATGGGTTGATTTAAATTTGCCAACAATTGAGTGATTATTAATTGTTTTGGCGTTAATTTCCTCAAATTTTCATAATATCATCAAGTTCAAAACATAATGTCCAATTAAGTTATGTAGTTTTTATTTATTTAGAATATGTGATATCAATCAGAGTTGATTTTATTTGGAGATCTTGTAGTTTATCTTTTAATAGATTTTTGTTATGAATTTGATTTGTTTTTGTTATTGGTGGTTATTACATATCTGCAGTTCAAATATAGTCTCCAAAATAGTTCATCCAGTTAAAATTATTTAGGGTGTAATGATTGGGCAACATCTATTGGTAAATCCATATCATTTTTAGGAGATGATCTTTAGGATTCTTTTATGGAAAAACAGAGGCGAACTTCCAGATTCAATCCCGAAAAAACGGTCAGGATTTTGAGGAAATAGATGAAAACCTACTTCCAAAATGGGTAGATTCACTTAACCTCCCTAGGATTTGCTTATAAAGTGAACATATTTGGATAAATCATGACTTGAGTGAGTCGGACTAGATTTCGGATCCATTTTAGGAGGATAACTTCAAACTTAGATTTTGAGCAAATCAATAGGAATCTGGCGAAACGGTTGAAAACCCACTTAAGAAATATGGTCAATTATCTTATCCTAAATGAATTTTCCTTGAAACTCAATTTTTATAGAGAGATCTTATCAGGAATGAGACGGACCAGATTTGTTTTTATGCCAGTTCACAGGAATAATTTTTGAAGGTCAAGTTTTAGGAGATTAGTAATGAATGTATTCAAATGGTTGAAATCCCACCTCAGAAACATGACCATTTACGTTATCCTACGAGTATTTTTGAAGATATGAAACCGGTTGGGATATATGATTATTTTTTTAGGTGGGTTCTGTCGAGAATCAACATTTTGCAAATTGTGTAGTTGATTTTGTTCTGAATTTTGTAGTTGATTTTGTTTTGAATTCTATAGCTGATTGAGGAGCAAGTTTTGGCTTAATCAAGGGGGATTCGACCTGTAAGAAAATGAATGTATAAAACTTTGTTTATTCATGAGTGTAAAAGGGGTTCCATATCTGAAACTGGGGGAAGTAATTCTGCAGGGAAAGAAGCACATGATTACGCGGTTGTATTAAAGGGATTCTCTTTCTGTGGGATTCTAAAGGACTGTTTAAGAACATATTTATTTGAATTTAATAAAAATATTCCATTCACTTGCACTACTGTATGATTTGCAAATTTGGTGTTACTTCTTCTTGTTAATTTAGTTTTGATTTAAATCTTTAATTTCTTAAAGCAATCTTTACAGAGAGGAATATATTTTAATTAGAATTTGATTATAGATTCATGAAAATTTGATTGTAGTTAATGATAACTATTTATCATTTAATTATAATCTTGTTATGTTTTAATTATTGTTGCAATGAAAGAACTATTTCTTCAATATGATAATAGATTTTATATTGAATCTATTTTATTGAGTTTAATTATATGTTTTGATTGATTTGAATAACTATTTATTTAAGTCATCACAATGCATATTTGCGTGAATAACTTGCAAATCATAAGAATTGTTTCTATGATTTGCAAGTGAATCCTTACCTTGAAATCAATATCAATCCTTTCCCCTTTTAGCCATTTTCTCTTGATTTGGATGAGTTCTGCATCGTGTCCTAATCAAGATAGGATAGAATAAACTTTATTTATGTCTCTTACATCCTAGATTAAAACTACATTTTCATTTAAACCGTAAAGTCTCCTTTTGCAGGAAGAAAACCCAATTGTTGATTAGTTGAGCCCTTATTTCAGCGAACGTAAAGGATTTCCTTCTCCAAGTAGCTAAAAGAAAATTCCTTCTTTTTTGTCTGCTAATAAAAAAAAGTATCAATATACATCAGTAGATAGAAAATATTGTACATAGACAAATGTACATACATAGATTAACTTAGCTTAGATTAACCATAGGCTAATCTTGGAACAAGGGTAACTGGAGACCCATTGAGCCGGTCAGAAACACCATCCCAAATGGATAAGGGTTTGATTGGGATCCTGACCAAGTGATCTACCCAATGTTGATTATGGTCATTTTTGGTCATCAACATTTTTGGCGCTGGAAGGAGGGCCACCAATGATTGTGCATAATTATTTGATTCTTGTTTGAGCTATTGTTTTTAATTCTTTAATTTATTTTAAATAGCTCCTAAGCTTCCTATTTGGAGTTGTGTATCTGATAAAATATTTTGTAGCACTCTAAAAAAAAGGTAGTAAAGTACTTGTGGAAGGTAAAATTTGACGGTAAGAGCAAAATTTCTGCAAATGATCATGTTTTACAATTTATTCAAAATTTTAAAAGTTACTCTTTTTATGATATTGATGATGGAATTTTGTGTAGGATTTTTACTCTTACACTTATAGGCCAGGCCGAAGACTGGTGTTTTTCATTTCCATTTGCCTCTATAGATAGTTGGGACCAGTTCACAAGTATGTTCTTCCATGCTTTTCAGGATTACGATTATGACAAGGTTTGTGATCAACTCGAAACAATTCGTAGATTTGAAGGTGAGTCTTTTAATGATTTCCTCATTCGTTTTAAATTAACTTGTTTAAAACTTAAACCTAAAGATTTTCCCTCTAGATTTGAATTTGTTTTTCTTGTAAGCTAGAATTGTATTACCTTTCAAAATCAAAATATACATATAAGGTCTGAGAGACTAGTGTTGAGGTTTCCATGAAGGGAAACTAGCCCCACCATCAAAGATAAAAGTTCCATAATATTCTGCTAATTCTATTGTTGTTTAACAATATGGTATGATTCATAATCAAGATATCTAATCTAAGACTATTTCTTAAACAAGAAAGATAGTGTTGTGGCTTGATAGGCCATATAGAGGCTATAAGAAACAAAAAATAGAAGACCATGATAATTACTTGCTTGTGTAGCTATGTGGGAAAACATGTTTTTTAATCGTCTTACCATTTTGTCTTCATCGTTGCCTAGAGAAGCTCCTCTATGGTGCGACGTTGAGAAGGGTCTTTGATGCATCCCCCTTTCTCTCCTCAGGGTTGCGCGACCTCCCGTTCAATGATCTTCAATAAACTGAGTCGAATCATCTCTTTGGTCCCCTGCTAGACCCTGAAATTAGTTTACACAGGCCCCCTTTGGTTACCCACATAGGCTCGATTCACCCACACTCCCTTTCTTTGGCGTTTCTAGTAACATTGAGTGCATATCGCTAGCTCCTCTGCTAGGCCCTTCTTCCTTTTGACCACAGGTTGTGACGTCTGGTTAACCCCCTTCATGACTTCGAGCTTCAACTATTTTGAGTACATCTGATTCCTTTTCCCCCTAAATCTGGACCGACGAAATATCCTGGACAAGATCTATGACACGCGCTTCTCCAACATCCAATGGATGTGATTCACTTTGAAACTTCGGCTTTGGGATTTCTGAATTTTCCAACACCTATTTTCCTCGAACTTCTCTGTACCCGGAGCTACGAATCCAATGCCACATGCTCACCTCGACCAATGGTCAATATTCATCCCTTGTCCCTACTTCAAATGACTTCCAGTCAACGTTCCTTTTCTCTTCTTTCTCCCAGAGTGGAAATCCTCAAAAGTGACAAATCTTCTGCCACGCATCACGTTCCAATGGACATCTTATATGAACTCTAGCACTTCAGCCTTTGGGAGTTCTCATGCCTTCACACTTCACTTCTTTCGGAGTGACTATCTTCCGAAGTGAATCTCCACTCTCCACGTGTCCCTCCGTTTATCAACGACTATTGTTGACTCCAGCCTTCAGGACTTTCGACCTTCAGGAATTTACTCTCCAATTTCCCCGAAGTGTCCTATCACTAAAGTGATAGATCTGACGCTACATGTCCCAACCACTTATGGCTAGGATTAGCTTCTTACCTCTTAGAGCTTCAGATGACTTCTGGTCAATGGCTCCACTTCCTCCTTTCTCCTTTTCCCCAGAGTATGCACTTCCATACTCCACTATCCGATGACGTGTGTCCTTCTCAGATCAACAGCCACAATTTACTTTTCTACTTCGAGCTTTGGGATTTTTGGCTTCTCCACTCTCATTTTCCTCCGAAGTGCTCTTCTTCTGAAGTATGTAGATCTCCACCATGTATCCTTCTGTATCAAATGATCTAGATCTCTTCGGCCTTCGCAAATTCGAGAAATTTTCTCTTTTCTCCATGCAAATATTTCAGAGCTTTACCTCCCAGACTCTTTGATATGTTGCCACGTATCCCCCTTGATACCGACAGCTAGGATTTCACTTCACCTTTTTGGGACTTTTGTGATCTCTCTCCTTAGACACTTTCAAACCTTTGAATACACAAAGTGCCAAAGGATTTTAATACTATCCTCCGTGCAACTCTCCCATCTCTCACGGTCTGTAAATATCTTGATTTCTCTGAATGGGTCTTGTTCGTTAATTATGAAATTTTCAGTGGACTCCTCCCTACTGAAGAATTTCCATCCACTATCTCTTCTGAGCTTGTTCCTTCTCTAAACTCCTAAACTTCTCAAAATTTGTCCTCGACACTTAGCCGAATGTAGACCCTGAGCACACCTTGCAACAAGTTTCTTTCACTTAACCCCTTTTGTGGGTGACTATGCACTCCTTGCAACAATTCTTATATGACTCAATTGTTCCTCCTGAACAATACGAAGTTGAGTGGGTTTCTTCCTACGCACTCCTTGTGTGATCCTTTGCACACTTTGCAAGTAAGCTTCAAGTTATCACTCCTGAGTTTATGATTCAAACTAGACTCTGTCAATGCACTCCTTGCAGACACTATGCATACCTTGCATATAAAGCTCCATGTTATCTCTCCCGATATTTTGAGTTACACCAGACTCTATCAATGCACTCCTTGCGAACACTATGCACTCCTTGCATGAGCTCATAGAAGAGTAACAATTGAAACTTATCTAATCCTCATAGATTCATGCATTCAACCATGTAATGCATTCATAACATAAGAACAAGTAATAACAAAGAATTGCAATTAAACAAAAATCCTACCATTTATTCATATAGACACAGTAACAACGACACTAAACATTTTTGGTTCAACGCTTCTTTTTTATATTCATTTAAATGATATGTACATGGGCTCATACAACTTATATAAGCTTCAATAGTCTCAACAATAACAACTTCAGATAACTTTCATCCTCCAGCTACAATAATCTTCAACGACTTTCAACAACCTTCAGCAGCCTCTTTTGGGCATACCATACATATATTTATACAAAAAGAGATCATAGATCCTTTCCCTCTAACTACTTTAGTGATATCTTATCAAATTAAAAGCTTTCAACTACTAAGGCTTATTACGAAAAATTATTAGTACAGACAGATAAGAGAGAATGCTTCAGATCTGTATTGCATTTAACTACATTAAAGAAAATACAATCTCCATTGATCTCACGCGATGGTTCAGCCTCTTAACATTTAAGATCTTCTTTAATTACAATATTTTCAAGATATTTCATGACATGCCATCTTTAAAATTCAAAAACACTTCAAAATGTGTGCTAGGGCGCTAAGTTTTCCTCCACTTTCACTTTGATGACGATGCTCCTGCATCATACTCCTCTGGACAAAAATTCATGGACTCTTGTCCATGAACTCCTGCACTGAATTTCCATGCTTATGAATATCTTCTTCATCTACCCAACTGGCATATTCTATTGGGTGTCCTTTCTACTTTACCAAATACTCAAGATAATTCTTCCTCCTAGTATTCTTCTCAATCCTCTGATCTATGATCTTCTCCATCTGCAGCTTTTCAGCTATAGGGATATTCTTCTCCCACTAGATCTCTTCTTGATCTTTTGGTCCTTTGGTGTCATCTTCACTGTAAGGAAACAGGTCTGAAATGTTGAATATGAGAGATATTCCCACATCCTTTGGCAGCTCTATTTCATAAGCATTGGCACCAAATTTCCTTAGGATATTGCACAGTCCTATCTTCTTCAACTTCAATTTGTTATATGTTCCCCTTGGGAACCTTTCCTTTCTAAGATGTGCTATAACTTGATCTCCCACTTAAAATTAAAGTTCTCTCCTATGTTGATCAACTCTTCATTTATATTGTTTGTTGTTGTTCTGGAATTGCTCTTTGATCTGATTATGAAGCTTCTGCTTTTATGCAACGAAGTCTTATGCTCCAGCACTTTGGAATTCATTCTGCTCCAAATCTCTCAACTCTAATACTCCTCTTTTCTTCATCCCATATACTATCTGAAATGAAATCTTCCCTGTACTCATGTTTGGTGAGTCATTGTAGGCAAACTCTACTTGTGACAGAATCTGATCCCACTAGCTATGATGTTCACTGACCAAACTCCTCATCAAATTTCCTAAACTTTGATTTACCACCTCAGTCTTTCCATCTGTCTAAGGGTGATATGTTGAACTAAAGGACAGTTCCGCTCAGGGATCAATAATGAAAAGTCGAACACTCAACGGAATCTCCCGATCAGGGGTCAATAATGAAAACCATTGTCTAAAGCGAGGAAACCTTCCATTGAGGCATGCAAGTTCCAAGGTACCAATTGATTTCTAAGTCTAATTCCTAGATAATGAGTTGAAGTTGACAGGAAAATACTCTTCATAGGAGGGCCTTAATGTATCCCACATCAATGACATGAAACAAGTAACAAGATTTGAAGTAGATCAGAGTAACAAGTGATTCAGGACTGACTCAGGGATGGTCGAAGCAATAGAAGGCTTGAAGACTGCAGACATGGCTGACGCAATAGAAGGCTTTCTGGTTTAGACTTATTTTGAACATATTGATGACCCGACAATTGTCTTGGAAACATTGACTTAACAACAGAGATTACAAATCAATTTGTAATCTTATAGGAGTATGATCAAGAGACAAGCGGATTTTCCAACCTAGAAACAAGGTGAGTGAAAGGGTGTCATGTTCAAAAGTGAATCTTCCATAGAATACAGGTTTAGATACATTTATTTCACAATTTTCCCCCACCATTTCTAGCGAGTACCTCTTTATTTTTACACAAGCTTGAGGAGGATAACATATTCTTGAACTGTAATCTCATCCTTCGGATGAGTCCCTCGGAGTATGTTTAACGAACCCTAGGAAGGAATGGTTCGGTCCCATATGGGCCTTTCGATGTTTGTTTTACGAGTCCAAGGAAAGAAAACTCAGAGGGTTTTCAATTTTAGAGAGTCTGAAAAACACTTAAAGAAAACTCCAAAATGTCCTTTTTCATAAAGTAGTCTGGTGAGACCGAAAAAGAGATAATCTACCACTCAACAGACGTGTTCTTCAAATAATTTAACGAGCGTGAAAAGAACAAGATCGCTTAGCAATCTTTTCATGTTTAGAGAGTCTGAAAAGAGCTTAAAGGGAACTCCAGGGGGTTCCTTTTTCGTATAACCTTTACGAGTCTGAAAAAGTGATAAAAGAATACTCGACAATATTTTCATGTTTAGAGAGACTGAAAAAGTCTTAAAGGGAACTCCAAGGGGTTCCTTTTTCGTATAACCTTTACGAGTCTGAAAAAGTGATAAAAGTATACTCGGTTACATTCTCATGTATTTACGAGCACGAGAAAGAACAAAGACTAAGATCGATAACTTATTCTCATGTATTTACAAGCATGAGAAAGAAAAAAGACTAAGCTCGGGATTGTTTTCATTTTTACGCAAGCTTTAAAACAAAACAAAACTATGATTGGGATAGATTTTATTTATTCACAAGATTAAAACTAAACTAAACTATGCTTGGACCTGGTTTCATTTTTATACAAGCTTGAACTAGAGAAAACTATGCTTCAGGTAGGTGGTTTCATTTTTACACAAGCTTGAACCAGAGAAAACTATGCTTGCGACTTCCCAACGCATGGTTGGTACTTAGCCTCTAGCTTAAGAAGCTAGTGGCTCAACTTCAGCATGAAGTCTAGAGGATGGAAGCATTTCCCCCCAAGCTTCATTTCATCCAACTACAAAGACAAATGAAAGGAATCTTTAAATACTAGACGAAGGACTTGACTCAAACAGAGAGGGGGAAGTTGTTTCATTTTTTAACGAGCTTGACACAGGAGAAGAACTATGCTCGTAACCTTTGTTTCATTTTTTAACGAGGTTTACATAGAGACGCTAAAACTATCCTCGTAGCTGTTTTCATTTTTTAACGAGCTTGAAATCAGAAAACAATGCTCAAAGCTGGTTTCATTTTTTAATGAGCTTGAAATCAGAAAATCATGCTCGAAGTTGGTTTCATTTTTTAACGAGCTTGAAATCAGAAAATCATGCTCAAAGATGGTTTCATTTTTTAACGAGCTTGAAATCAGAAAATCATGCTTGAGGATCTTCTTGATCATCGCTTCCAAGAGGAAAATGCTCTGGAAGGACACCATGTCAAGGAACAAAAGTCGATCATGGCTTCCAAGAGCTCTTCATTTGACGAAAGAAACACACTCTGGAAGGAACACATGTCGAGGGTCACGAGAGGGGTAAGGAGGTCAGGCTCCAATAGCCCTACCGAAGAGGTCACCATGTCAACTACCGAATCCAAGTCATTATCATCGATAGTGGAAGGCATGGAAGACAATGCCACATAATTTACCTGTGGCAGGGGCGATACCGTCTGCATCTAAGAACCACGAAGGGAGGTAATCCAATCAGGACCGACATGAATGAAAGTTGATCAATAGTCACAATTCTTCCATCGTGAGGGAAAGATATCACACAAAAAAGAGTGGACGCAATAGCTTTCATGGCATAGACATAATCTTTCCCAAGGAGTAAAGAGAAATCCAAGGGGTCTTGGACTACCATGACATCAATAAAGACATTTTTCCCTCCCAAAGTTACAGGAAACTGAGGAAGGGTCCCTAAAGATTGATTGGTTCTTCTGTTAAAATCTAACAGATTCTGCGTAACTGGTGCAAGCTGAGGACAACCCAAAGCTTTCCAAGCAAGAGAGGACAAAATACTAACGGACGCACCTTCATATAACAGCGTCTGAGGAACATCCCGACCACAAACCTGTACTATAATCTGGAAAGGAATGTGAGAGGGAAGACGAGGTTCGGTTAGCACATCCCAATCAAAAGGGATGGCCTCATTACTTAGAGTTGGTTCCACGGGAGAAGGAGGAATACCCCCCAGCATGGTAGAGTCTGTATCAATGAGAAAAACATGGTCAGTATCGGGTTTACTCTCGAGCAGGAGAATAGAATTGACTGATAATGACATCAAATCGACCACTTGGGTTTCATTCTCCAAGGGGAGAATGGGGTCGACGGGTGGAAACGGATCGACCACTTGGGTTTCAGTCTCTAACGGGAGAGTGGGATTGACTGAGGATGGGATCGGATCAACCACTTGGTCAACTAGTTCAACTGAGGACGTGACCAGATTGACTACCTGATCAACCAGGTTGACCGACGGGGGAACCGGATTGGTCATTCCATCAACTACAGGTGGGTTGAGAGAAAGCTTATGATAAGAAGCTAGAAGTTGAGGTTGTGAAATAGTCATGTCTTCCAGGAATTTCGAGGCTTCTTCCATATAAGGGAAAATGTAAGTTAGATGACTCCCTTTGCATAACATGCACGGGAACTTGACTCTACTTTTATTTTTCCCAACTATATCATGACTAGTTGACGGGATGTCATCAACATGTTGTTCAGAGGTTGATGACATGGGTTGGTGAGGGTGTGTAGACCATGCTTCTATAACCTTGGATAAACCAGGGTAATCCTTAAGAAGATGGATACCCTTACAAAGCCTGCAAGGGTACTTGGGGTTATGGGTTGTTTGGGTGATCTTGGGATCATCAACACTCCCAGCATGATTAACAGTAACTGGTTGTTTTCCAACATGTCTGGCAATGGTTGGAAGTTTAGACCCTTGTTTATTTTTCTTCTTCTTATCCACCGAGTTACTAGCTTTAGAGCTTTCACTCGGTGAAGAAGATGAAATGGAAGAAGACCTTGCAAGTGAAGAAGGTGAAGAATATCTTACTAGTGAAGAAGGTGAATTATCAACATTAGGTTGATGTTATTGGGGGGAAGTGCTTATAACTGAAGCTCTAACTACATTTGGGATTACCTGAGTGGAAAACAACCATACCGGTAATCCAATTGTGAGACTTGGAAGGCTCAAAGTAGCGATGTGAGGAGGAACAATGTTTCCATAAGAAGGAAAAATGAAAGGTTCCCCTGGAGTAGGGGTTCCTTCATTGGTCATTTTGGGAACTGATGCCATTAAAACAAAGATCCAACCTAGAGTCCGCTAGGGAAAACAAATAGCACACACTAAAAATCTAGGAAGCAAACAAACAAACAAAACCTTCTCACAATGAGCACACTAGTTGGTGATGAAATCCAACGTCGCGGGAACAAAGTAAGAAGGGGTTGAGACAGAGCTGGTGGAAAAGTTACGTTGACGACCTACTTAATGGACTTACACCCTAGTGCAAGCTCCCACACATAAATGTGGGTATACCCTCCAAGGAGCCCGAGTGAGTTTGGCCAACGTCAATTCCAAGTACCGTGAAGACTTTCCCCTCCACAGTCACCTTGTGTAAAGACCCTAAAGATATAGGCCACTAAGGTTACCAATCACTACATTGATGCTTGGGGAAATAGTCGATAGTTTGATCCACGTGCAAGGGCAGGGTATCTAGCCCGAAATCAACTTGAAAGGCTTCCACTCATCATTGTGGGTATACCTTCAAGAAACCCCCATAATACGCGCAATCTCTACACCAAGACCAATAAAGCAAGGTGAGTAACTCTGCCAGACTCAATGCGACCTCGTGATTGACCCTTGTGTTAGAAGGGCTTCCCCGGAAAAAATGTAATAAGTTGATTTCACCACTCCCTACTGCAAGATTCTATGTTTGTTTGCAGCTTTGGAAAGTTATCTTTCACACCTATTCCAAAGCCCTACAACTAATATACTGTAGGTTTGCTACCAGAAAATAAAAAATGTCTAATCAATTTTTATAAGCGCTTTATTTTTAAGGTTTTTGTTACTCAAAAGGAAAATGGCATGGACAATATGGTGTTTTGACCGACTCGAAATTTATGCAAAGAGATGAAGATGAAATCTTTTCATTTCGATGAAAGCTATGCTACGAGAAGGAGAAAACATTTATCATTCCCATATATACAATGTCCCAAAATACATTAAACTCATCAATATCAAGATTCTCAAGAAATGAGAAAAATAGACTATACACCAATGCACGATTCATGCCCCCCCCCCAAGAATTTAAGATAAAAAATGCCAAGAATTTAAGATAAAAAAGCCAAGAATCATGCAATTTCTCTACTTCAAATGCAAGGAAGCCCCCAATCTAATATAAGGAAAGAAATCACAATTTTTTGTTTCAAAGAGACACTAAAACAAATAGCAAATCACTTAAAAACAAAAACAACCCAAACTAAGTTTATCTTTTAACACGATTTATTCAGAAAAAGAAGTATTCTTTCACTAAACAATTCTAAAGAAAAAAGATGCTTTGTAACTGAAAGACATTCAAATCAAGAGATCAAATCTTTCAAAATAAAAAAAAAAAAAAAAAAAAAAAAAAAAAAAAAAAAAAAAAAAAAAATCAACAAAGAAAAAATAGGCTAAGGATGGTTGAAGCGATTCAAATTTTTGTCAAGCAGGTTGTAATCAGACCCAACAAATCACCAAAATGCCAAGAATTTAAGATAAAAAATGCCAAAAATTTAAGATCAAAAAATGCCAAGAATCATGTAATTTCTCTACTTCAAGTGCCAAGAAGCCCCCAATCTAATGTAAGGAAAGAAATTACATTTTTTTTTCAAAGAGACACTAAAACAAATAGCAAATCAATTCAAAACAAAACAACCCAAAACTAAGTTTATCTTTTAACACGATTTATTCAGGAAAATAAGTATTCTTTCACTAAACAATTCTAAAGAAAAAAAGATGCTTTATGTGAAAGACATTCAAATCAAAGAGATCAAATGCTTTCAAATCCAATAGAAAAATAAAGGCAAAAGATGGTGAAAGCCAGTTCAAATTTTGTCAAGTAGATTATAATCAAACCCAACAAATCACCCGAGACACCATGAAATACCCGGATATGGGTAAGGAAAACCACCAAAAACAATTTTTTTCACAATTTCCGCGGGCTGTAGACTAACGTAGTGTGGAAATCATTGATTTCCGTAGGAGAGTTATGGGTAGGGTGTGGATTTTCCGCACTGGTCTAAATAGGTAGAGTGCATAAATCCCAAGTTGTTGCACTATTCCTCAAAGCAGAGTCGCGGAAATCGAAAACAAAATGGAAAAAATAAAAATAAGAAGAGTTTTTCGATTGAATTTTAGCAGGTCAGTCAGAAGTTGGATCTCCCAGTGACTCGGAAATAGAAACCAAGCAATCAAAACAAGAAAGCAAGACAAACTGGGAAAACATTCTGATGTAGTTCCATGATTTTGTTGTAGGATAAATCGGTAAATCACCGGACATAAACCTAATCTTCCTAGATCCACCTATATCTAGAAAAACAAGGCCAGGACATGATGATTTCCCTAAGTTACAATCATTGAATTTACTACCAAAGAAGGAACATATGGCATACCTTAATATATGGCTTCCTTATATCTTTGTTTTCCACATGCAGCTCACGTTGCTCTTGTGATATTGGATATGCAATGGCACAAACCAACCAAAGTAAAAAGAACAATAAGTATACTCAATGAAAGCTTATACATGTAGCGATCAAGGAGTCATGTAATAAAATATTAATGATTTTATGGGGAAGAAACCTTACCCTCTCTTCATATAGTATTGGAAGAAAGATACAGCCCATATGCCTTGATGTTGTGGGTTCCTTCAATAGTTCCTTGCTTCCCACACACTTCTTGCTCCAATGGATTTTGAGATTGTGGATCGTGGCTACTCACAATCTATCTTGACAAAGAAAGCTCAAAGCCAATATACAATCTCCAAAAACTCCATCCAGCTCAATCAAGTTGCTTTCTCCATGAGAGCTCCTCCTTTTTATAAGTTGAAGAGGATAAGGTGAGAGGTTAGGATTATCCCACTAAAACATGAAAGTGATAATATCCAAACCGTTCGGAGGACACCTAACCATAAACTCATGAAGCATTGAAAATCTTTCGTTTTCCTTGCGTCTGAGGAGAATTAAAAGCGCTTTTAAGCTATAAGGTGCAAACTCAGGAAACTTTGCACCCTAGCTATAGAGAAAGGTCTGGAAATCAGGCATTTCCGCACCATGTGTATAGTGCAACTTGCAGAAATCCTCTAAAATAGGGTTTTACAAAGAAAAATGCAACTTCTTCTCTCGGGAAAAGGATGCTTCTCCCTTCTTTCTTCGAGAATTCAAATACTTGTTGACCCTCTGAGAAGGCAACATATAGGTTTACGTCATTAATGATCATAAGGGTGATGAAAATAGTAAACATGTACACGGTAATGGTATGAACTTCTCAAGCACATTGAAAATGTATTTTCATGGCCGAAATCGACTAGACCTCCACTATGTTTTCCTTTTAGCATGTTATCTCATCAAGCACTTTGGGCAATACGAGATGGCTGCATTAAACAAAAAATCCATATTAGAATAAAATACTTTGTCACTAGAATTTTGTCTCACAGGCACATGATTTTCACATGCTTCATATGCCTCTTTAAAATATGGATCATCTGGCCACATCTCCTTAAGTTTTTCAAACCCTAAGGTTTTCACTTGTAATTCTTGCAAAATCAAACATCTCCTCAATGCATCAATGCTTTGTTAACATTGCAAAATATGTTTAATGACAAAGTGAAATTTGCATAAACTATATCCACTAGCATGTCTTTGATTTAACTTCTCATGTCTAGTTATAAATTGTAAATCTTGATTATCACAGTAGTACAAAACAATTCTTTTGGAACAAGGTAGTGCCTCCATTTCTTTAAGGCAATTCTTTGCATAAAATTATTTATCATATGTGGAGTACTTCCTCTTGAAAAGGCTGGCATTCATCTTCTCACTGAATTATGAAACATGCCTATTATCTTGGCTCCAAGATTGCTCCAATTGATACTCAACTAGCATCACATCGTACTTGAAACGTCTTCCCAAAATCTGTAGAGACCAGAATCGATTGTTCCATTCTATTATCTTCTCCTTTAATATCCTGGAACTTTTTTCAACTTCTTTTGTGGACTTAAAATACTTTTGTCTCTTCTTCTCTGTATCTATTATTGGTGCACAAATACCATTGAAATTTCTAATGAACCTATAATAGAGCACTTTAATCCATGGAATCTTCTCACCTCGAGATATGTTCATGGCGATGGCCATTCTCTGATTGCTCTCACCTTCTATGGATCCACCTTCAATTCATTTTTGAAGAGATTAAAAAACCAATTAAATGGGTTGTTCTTCATAAAGATGATTTCTTCATATTTATCCAGCGGCTTGACCACTACAATCTTCTCATTACTAGTGTTAAATGCCTCAAATTCTCTTCTTTAGTTTTACTAAAGACTAATATATTATCGGATAATACAATCACAAACTTACCAATAAAATATTTCAATACCTCAATCATCAATCTCATAAAATTACTATGGGAATTTGTCAGAATAAATGGCATAACCAGAAACTCATACAACCCTTCATTAGTTTTGAAGGTTGTTTTCCACTCACCTTCTCTCATCCTTATACGGTGATATCCACTTTTAGAGTCTATTTTGAAAAATAATGTTATAAAACTCGGACAATCCATTAAGTCATCCATCCTTGGAAAAGGGAATATGTACACGATGGTGATTTTGTTTATGGCTCTTAGTCACATTACACATTCTCCATCCTCTATATTGTTTTGGACTTAACACGGTTGGTATTGTGCATGGACTCAATCTTTCTCGACTAAACCGTGTCCATCAAATCACGGACTTGTCTCTTTACCTCCTCATTCTCTTGAGGTGTCAATATATACATTGTTTTGTTTGGCAGGCTTGCTCTTCCTGGTATGAGATCAATGTAATGGTTGATACTTTTGATAGGTGGAAATAAAAGTGAGGTAACTCATCCACTACTATGTGAGAAAACTTTTTCTAATAAATCCTTAATTTATTTAGGCAGATCATCCATAAAAGTTATTGTAAGGATTAATTTGGGCTTCCTCACCATAGAAAATTGCATCTCATGTTCCTTCTTTGCTTCTTAGGAGTTACTTCCCACTCATGAGAAGTATTATGCTTGTGTTGGCTTCTTCCTTCACTTTCTTTTCCTCTATTGGTAGTAGCATATGTGTTCTACCATTTCTTTCCTAGGGTATAAGTATTCTTCCTCCATCATGAATTGACATTTCTTTCAAAATGTAGTCTCCCCAACAAGACATGACGCAAATCCATAGAGTCCACATCACACAAAATCTCATCTCTATACCCTACTATCCTAAATTCAATAGGCATTGTTTAAGTGACCATGACATGGTGTCCTTTCTGCAACCATGAGGACTCTATATAGACTAGGATGTGTAGTTGTCTCCAACTTCAACTTTTACACCATCTCTTTGGATACTAGGTTGTTAGTGCTCCCATTGTCAATTATTACCTTCCATACCATGTCTTTAGTCTTTTAAAGCTGATTCTGAACAAATTGTTCCTTGTATTGGTTTCTCCACCTCGGCTCACGGCTTCAATAGAGACCTTCTTCATCATCAAAGATATCCCATATTATGCGCCTTCCTTTCAACATTTCCCTTAGCTTTTGAAATGTGGGCTTCACCTCCTCCTTCTTTCTTTCTCTTAGGGCATTCCCAAAACATGTCTCATGTCTTTCCACGAGAATAACACTTCACCTCTCCTCGCCTCTTCCTCTTCTCGAGGAAAATCATTCCTTCCACCATATTGTCTCCATTGGGAACTTCCTCCTCTTTATGAGTGACTATGTGGTTTTTCAGTCTCACCTTTGGGATTTTGTTTCTTGTCATGGGTGTGGTTTTCCAGTTTCAACCTTGGGATTTTGCGCCTTGTCATGGGAAATTCCCTTTCCTCTATTTAGACTTCTTCCGCTGCTTCATTGGCTCTGTTTCTTGGCCATTTTTTCTTTTTTCTTCAGTGCAATCAAATAAGCATCCTCCATTATCCTCACTACTATCATGTTGATTTCATCATGGATTTCATATCTCATACCATTAATATACCTGGAAACCTTTTCATCATCTTTTTCTCTCTGTCCAACCCTAATGTCCAGCTTATAAAATTCCTCGGTGTATTATTTTACTATCTGTCCTTTCTGTCTCAGGTTCTGTAATTTCCTGAATAGATTTATCTGATAGTATTTGGGTATGAATTTATCCTTCAGTTTGGCTACCATTATCTCCTAGATCTTGATCTTTTTCTTTCCCTTGCTTCTTATGTCAGCCTGTAGTTCATCCCACCATAGCGTTGCGTGTCCCTTCAATCCAGTGACAACATGTTTTACTTTCTTCTCATCATCAACTTCTTCATAGTCAAAGTATTTGTCCATTTCTCTTATCCAATCAAGAAATTATTCAACATCTAAGTTACCTTCATACACTGGGATTTCTATTTTTTCTCTTGCTCCCAATTTAACAACATCTTTCAACAAGCATTATTCTGCATCATATTCTCCTACAGCTCCTTCAAATTCTATTTATTTTCTTTCTGCATCATTGACGTCTCGAGCATCAGGTGCTCTTCTTTGTGTTGTCTCCATAGCATCTAATCTTGCGTGAATTTCACGCATCTCCCTTTTCACAACTGGGTTTTCTACAGGTCTCTCTGCACATCTTCTAGGCGGCATGATGCCGAAATTTTCCTTTACACAAAGTTTATGTTACAGTGTTGATATCACTTGATGATACCAGACTACTTCCTCTTTCCTAAAGAAATTAAAATCTATAGATCTGATACCACTTGATGTAGCCCCCCTTCTCTCCTCAGGGTTGTGTGACCTCCCAGTCAAGTAAATTCAATAAACTGAGCCAAATCATCTCTTTGTGCCCCTGCTAGACCCTGAAATTAGTTTACACAGGCCCCCTTTGGTTACCCACGTAGGCTCAATTCACTCGCACTCCCTTTCTATGAAGTTTTTAGTAACACTGAGTGATGAGCACTAGCTTCTCTGCTAGGCCCTTCTTCCTTATGACCACATGTTATGACCTCTAGCTAACCCCCTTCCTGACTTCGGGCTACGGCTGTTTTGAGTACAACTAATTCCTTTTTCCCTGAACTCTTGACCGGTGAAATCTCCCAGACAAGATCTACGACATGTGCTTCTCCAAAAACCAACAGCTGTGATTCACTTCGGAACTTCAGCTTCAGGAGTTATGAACATTCCAACACCTTTTTTCCCTTAAGTGCTCTGTACTCGGAGCTATGGATCCAACGCCATCTGTTCACCTCGACCAACGGTCAAGATTCGTCCCTTGTCCCTACTTCAAATGACTTCCAGTCAACGCTCCTCCGCTCTTCTTTCTCCCGAAGTGAAAATCCTCTGAAGTGATAGATCTTCCGCCACACATCTCATTCCAATCAATGGCTTAGATGAACTACGACACTTCATCCTTCGGGAGTTCTCGTGCCTCCACACTTCACTTCTTTTGGAGTGACTATCTTCTAGAGTGAATCTCCACTCTCCACATGTCCCTCTGTTTATCAATGACTCCTGTTGAATCCGGCCTTCGGGACTTTCGACCTTTGGGAAATTAATCTTCAATTTCCATGAAGTGTCCTATCACCAAAGTGATAGATCTGATGCCACGTGTCCCAACCACTGATGGCTAGGATTGAATTCTTACCTCTTGGAGCTTCGGACGACTTCTAGTCAACAACTCCACTTCCTCCTTTCTCTTTTCCCCCGGAGTATGCACTTCTGGAATCCACGATCCAACGACGCGTGTCCTTCTTAGATTGACGACCATGATTTACTTCGGGCTTCGGGAGTTTTGGCTTCACCACTCTTGTTTTCCTCTGAAGTGATCTTCTTCCGAAGTACGTGGATCTTCGCCACGTATCCTTCTTGATCCAACGGTCCAGATCTCTTCGGCCTTCGCGACTTCGCGAAATTTTCTCTTTGCTCCACAAAAATATTCCAGAGCTTTACCTCCTAGACTCTTTGATTTGTTGCCATGTATCCCCCTTGATATCAACGGTCGGGATTTCACTTCACCTTTTCGGGACTTCGATGATCCTACTCCTTAGACACTTTCAAACCTCTAAATACATGAAGTGTTGAAGGATTTTAAGACTATCCTCCGTGAAACTCTCCCAGATCTCACGGTCTGTAAATATCTTGATTCCTTCGAATGGATCTTGTTTGTTGATTGTGAAAGTTTCAGTGGACTCCTCCCTACTAAAGAATTTCCATCCACTATCTCTTATGAGCTTGTTCCTTCTCGAAACTCCTAAACTTCTCAAAATGTTTCCTCGACACTTAGTCGAATGTCGACCCTAAGCACACCTTTCAACAGGTTACTTTCACTTAACCCCTTTTGTGGGTGATTGTGCACTCCTTGCAACAATTCTTATGTGACTCAATTGTTCCTCCTGAACAATACGACGTTGAGTGGGTTTCTACCTACACAAGCCTTGCGTGATCCTTTGCACTCTTTGCAAGTAAGATTCAATTTATCTCTCCAAAGCTTCTAAGTCAAACTATACTTTGTCAATTCACTCCTTGCAGACACTATGCATACCTTTCATATAAAGATCCATGTTATCTCTCTCAAGCTTCTGAGTCACACCAGACTTTGTCAACGCACTCCTTGCATACACTATGCACCCCTTGCATGAGCTCGAAGAAGAGAAACAATTGAAACTTATCTAATCCTCACAGATTCATACATTCAACCATGTAATGCATTCATAACATAAGAACAAGTAATAACAGAGAATTGCAATTAAACAAAAATCCTACCATTCATTCAGACAGACACAGTAACAGTGGCACTAAACATTTTTTTTTCAACGCTTATTTGTTATATTCATTCAAATGATATGTACATGGGCTCATACAATTTCGATAAGCTTCAAAGTCTCAACAATAACAACTTCAGATAACTTTCATCCTTCAGCTACAATAATCTTCAGTAGCTTTCAACAACCTTCAGCAGCCTCATTTGGGCATACCATACATATATTTATACAAAAAGAGCTCATAGAGCCTTTCCCTCCAATTACCTTAGTGTTATCTTATCAAATTAAAAGCTTTCAAGTACTAAGCCTTATTACAATAAATGATCGGTACAAACAAATAAGAGCGAATGCTTCAGATCTGTACTACATTTAACTACATTAAAAAAAATACAATCTCCATCGATCTCACGCGATGGTTCAGCCTCTTAACATTTAAGATCTTCTTTAATTACAATATTTTCAAGATATTTCAATACATGCCATCTTTAAAATTCAAAAACACTTCAAAATGTGCGCTAGGGCGTTGAGTTGTCCTACACTTGCGCTTTGATGACGATGCTCCTACATCAGTCTTGACCTCTAGAATCCAGAATCCAGTCCAGTCACTTTTCCATCAGCTCGTGGTGAAATTTCATTTCTACAATGTCCTTGCGCAAAGCATGAATTTTTTCTCTCTAAACAGTAGTGAAACCATGATTAGGCGGGGGGGTGGAATTGGAAGCAGCGTATGGATTGTGGGGAAGCGAACAAGTGGCAGAAGACAAGGGTGGAGCTTCGAGCGAATTACGGTCTGTGTCTTTGCCAGTGGAATGAGGAGGTTGTTGGGACATGTTAATGTGGTAGGGACAAGTGCAGTAGGGATGAGGAATGGAAGGTCGACCACTATGTAAGTAATGTGCACCTACTCAGATCAAGCATCCTCAAATTCTAGGTATGAAATGAGCGTAAAGCGAGCCGCACTGAGGAACAGAGGAAATATAGGAGGTGTGTGAGGTGGGAGTTCGAAACTCAGATAAAGGGAGGAGAACAGTCTTGGGAGGAAGAGAAATCATCAGGAGAGGAGCTCGTGGGGCCAAGAAGAAAATGAAATTATCCATCTACAGAGGAGGCCTGAAAGGGTTAATCTTCTAGGGAGATTGAGGGGCCATCGAAGCCACATGAATTTTGTACAAGAGGAAGGAAAATTTCAGGGGCGGGAGCAGGTGCTGTTGTAGGTGGTTTGAATGTTTGTCGTCGGGTCACCACCCTAGGAAAAAATGGGGTGGTGACGTGCCAGTTGTCACCCTCTAGATTTGAATTAACAGGATGGTTTCAACACATTTTTTCTTTTCCTTGTATTTCTAATAGTCATCATGAACAAGAATATACTATTGCTCGTAATGAATTTAATGTTGTTAATGAAAATATTGTTGACTCTATTCGTGAAAAGAATGTTGAAATAGCTAGTAAACAAACTCAGGAAAATATGAATATGAAAGTTTCTGACCCTGGTATTGTTAAAAAAGAAATCCAGCAATCAACATTTTTAGTTAAGAATGACAACAATAATTTTTCTTCTAGTAGCATGCTTCTTACAACAGCTTCCTCTAATTTTTCAAATTGTGTTCATGAATTGCAATTACATAATTAAGGGCATTTTAATCATAATTTTCAGGAATTTAATTCCATCCAAACACATCATCTTCCTAAAACCAATTCTATTAATATTAAATCTGACTTATGTATCATGAATATTAATGGAGTAGCGGAAATTGAAATTCGGGAATTAAATCGTAATTTTAATGACCATTTTGTAGAAAGGGAAACTTTTCACCTCATTTGTTCCAATAGTCATTGTGATCCATACCATGTTTTGTTTAATAAATTGAATTTGTGTGTTAATAATTTAATAGTTCCTTTATATGCGAACATTTTTCCAGAAAACAGAGGAGTTGTTGCAAATTTAACATACAACGAATTGTCTGCTATCATGGGTCGGAATAATGAATTGTTAATGAAATATTCATCCAATAGCTCTAAGGAATCTTATAAATATGTTTTTTTTATCATTCTTCTTGTTCAGATTTAACATTTACATAGAAAGAAGTTGAAGTCATTAATAATGGCGAATTGAGGATTGAGAATGTTGAGACACTTCACCCTCCGGTGATGGTTATGTCAGGATCTCACATTCCTAATCTCTCAAATCAATCTATATTTGAAAATGTGAGAGATTTTAATTCAAAACTTTTCCCAAAAAACTCACATCTTCAAATTTATAATGCTTTCAATGATCAAGAGACCATTCCAGTTTATGACTCATACGGTGATTAAGTTCTTTTCAATTGTCATGATCATGATTGTTTTTCGCAAATACATAATCTTACTACTTTTAAATTTGATGAGACTTTTGAAAACGAACCTCTTGTGAATCAATACCAATTATCTTGTATCATTAGTGTAAATAGGGATGTAGGTTTATTTCTTAATACTAACAACTCTTTGCAGGCTTCAGAGCTTATAAAATCATCATTTGAATCTAGTTTGTTATCCTCCTCTTTTTCCAAAGTTCACGGATCCATATCAGATTCCCATGTGCATTTTTATGATTCAATAAATATATAGTTGGAGAATTGGTTGAAAGAGAGTTCTCTTGTAAATAAAGTTTTATGTTTTGTTTTATTAGGAATTAATGTACATAATAGATTTAATTTTTCTTTTAGTAAATTAGTAATATTTTTATTCTTATTACTATTATTACTGTAAGGGTAAAATCATGAAGATGGGTAACCCTTTTTCTTGTTTTATGAGAAAATAAATTATATTTTAACAGGTTCTTAATCTTCCAGTAAACAAAATTATTATTTTTATTTAGAATTTCACTTTACTATAAAAACAAAACTTGTGAACAATTTTGTAATCTATCTACTGACTGTTTTTCAATTTTTTGTTATTGAGATTTGATATGTCAATTTGGCAATTGTTTGACAGTATGTTCCTTAAAAATGAAGGGAAAGATAATGAGTTGGTTTCCCCTCCCCACAATGTATCCATTATTAAACCTTTTTTTTGACAAATGAAATATACTACAATAATCAACATAGACTCTATTTTGTGATGACTATAGTTTTGAATCTAATCGATGAATATTATAATTTCTATCATTTTTTGAAGTTGACCAATCTAAAAAAATTGTTGATTTTAAAAACATGTTTTCCCCCACCATGTATCTATATTAATTTGTACTTAAAAGTAAAATCTAAAAGTACCCTTTTGACGAGAACAATTTAAGGATTGTGAATATAATTTTTCCATAATTTTTCACTGTGTGTTTTTAGAGATATGGATTTTTCATTTCACTGAATCATAATGTCACCTAAAAATATTATGGAATGATTTTTTTATAAAATTAAATAAAATTAGATAAAAACAATGAAAATGAAAACAAAATATATCCAATGAAAGTAGATTCAATTTTCAAAATGTTGGTATCAATTCTGAAATTAAATTCTGAGTATTTGTAGGAGTCTGCTACCTCCAAAGATCAAGTAAGCTAGACAAAATTTGCAGTTTCCTCCAAACAGTCCATTTGCAGGTTTTCGGCCAAAATATTATTTCAGCCAAAACCCAGTTTTTAACAGAATCCATTAAAAAATAAACCTTTCGGCCGAAACCTAGTTTTTAACTGAATCCGTTAAAAAATAAACCTTTCGGTCGAAAAGTATTTCGGTCAAAATATGCTTACGGCAAGAAAAAAATTCATCCGAAAAATATTGTACATGAATTTCGAGGGTGTCGTCAGGGCACTGTTTGATTTGACGTGTAAAATTTCGGTTGAAAAATGTTTCGACCGAAAAATTCCTAGCGGCTAGGAATTTTGGAGACCCGATTCTCACAAAAGTGTTACATATCTTCATGATTTTACCTATTTGACATGTACATATGTGCAGGTATGAAAGAAATTGAATGGATCCACTGAAAATATGACTATACTTAGTCATATTCCCCTCAAAAAGTTAGTTTAGGAATAGTTTAGTTCTTGTTTTCTTTTCTTTTTCCATTAGTTTGAATAAATCAGTTGTGAGATTATGGGATAATATTGAGTTGTCTCCAAGGTAATAACTTTTCCTTGTTCATTCTTATTGTAACACCCTGTTTCCCCCAGTTTGTAAATATAACTATATGGGCCAAGGAACTATGGAAAACTTAAAAGTGTGAATGTTTGATTTGATGGACCTCCTGTAAAAGGTCGATGAATGCAAATTTTGTTATTTTAATAGAAAATGGTTACGTGTTGCATGACTGTTGAAAGAGGGGATGTGCTAAGAGAGACCACAAAATGTTGTGAAAAATGGTGGAGGGGACCAAGAATGGTTGTGTTAACCTCCACTGAACTAGTACCATGCTGGAATTAATTGCTCAGATCATAACAACCCTCTGACCCAGGAATGAATTACAGTCGGGCTGGTAGGTGGGAAGGCCTCCTCAAGATTTAATGAGGGGATGGGGAAGACTACCCATCCGTAAGGATTCCAAACCTGACCACGAACTGGGAATTCGAGCCACACACAATCTTGTTGAGGAAGGAAATAAAGGAAGTGTGGTGGGAAGAGGGAGACCTGCGATGAAAATGTAGAGATGAGAGAGGAATCTCTCAGGTCCAAGGAAGGACCGAAAGAGGAATAGTGAGTTCTAATCACATAAAATAGTGATTAAGCCGGAAGAAGGAGAGTAACCTTTGTCCTGATATATTTATGTATTGGGAGAAGGACAGTAACCTTCGTCCCTAACTTCCATTGAGATGGAAGTAAGAGATTCATTCTCAAATAATTGTGGTTTAATCTCAGGGGTGGCCAGTGATAAATCCATTGGAGTGACCGAGCCTATGGTTGGGTGGAAACGAGCACCCCTTTCAGCGGTTGCATCACGCTCTATGGTTCTGATAAGTGTTTTCTTGCCTTATGTTTTGAATTGTAAACAAAGCATGCATGAGAGTATTCATATGTCTATAAAGAATTATTTCTCTATATTAAATGATTAAGTTATGAGTACGCGTTCGTTCCCTTGAGAACCTATATTTCTGCCTGATTTTCCATATGCCCTAGTTTAGTCGCTTGAAGACGCTTT